>VXBR01003728.1:614929-643478 GCA_013400215.1 Cisticola juncidis
AAAAAAAAAAAAAAAAAAAAAGCCCAAACTGCCCATTCTGGAGCAGTGGGGCTCAAATCAGCCCCCAAAATTGGCTGTTTGTGCTCTTTGCTGCTCAGTCTTTATTTTTGATTCCCCCTCAGCAATCTGACATGTTGGAACTCCTCAGGATTAATAAATCTGACATTTCCCCTCCACTGAAAGGCTTTATCTCACCACGTGCTGTGAGCAAACAAGTTTGAACATGAGAACCTTCCCCATCACTGTGAGAGAAAGTGAGAAAATGTGTGCCAGGGGGCAGGTGTGATGCCCAATATTCTCAAGGAGGGCTGGGGACAGAGATTTTTCATTTTGAGGCCTGTGCCTCGTGTTATGATAGCTCAGCTCATTATTTTTCAAGTTAATAGACTAATCAAAATTCCATAATCAAGGAGCCATACATAATTCCAGAATCAGAAGGGCTACACTTCTGAAGAACAAAATGATCATAAAAATAGTCTCACTTTATTGTCTTTCAATCTTAAAAGCAGTTACAATAAAAAATGAAAGGTCTATTTACCTTTTAATAAGGAATATTTATAAAACAACTCAGTGCTTACATTTTCTAGATGCTTGTTTTTCAGATTTTCATTAAACTTTTTTATAGAAAAAAAAAAAAGTTTTACACTTATATCTCAAATAAAACCACCATGTAAGCACCATAAAAGGAAATATCAGCTACCCTGTGAGATCACTTTGTTTAAATTCCCCAAAGCTACTTAACAAGCTCTTCTCCCAAAGAAACAAACATTTTTAACTCATTCAGCCACTTCTGAAAATTTTATGACTGTATATTCTCAAGAGGGATGAGAGAAACAATAGAATTTGGAACCCTTTGGTGGTGTCCATTTGTGTATTCTGTATTTTTTAAAAGCTGATACCAACTAAGGGCTGCATGGGCACACAAGGATTGGCTGAGCATCTCCCATTGCTGCATTTTGCTGAATCTTTCTGCATTTCTCTTGAGGTTTTACTGCTTCATTTCTATCCTGTGCATTGTTCCCTTTCAGTATGAGATATTAAGTTTCTGGTCATGTTAAAAACAAGTTTGTTAAGCTGCCTGGAAAAGCGGAAGATCCTTCACCCTTTAAATCCTCATCCATTCTCCTCCTGAGAACCCCTGGTTTATCAGAGATAACCCCCACTCTCTATTCCATATAAAACAAACAGAAAGCTGAACAGTAAATCCTGGATATTGAATAGCAGAATGTCAAGTAAATAAAGGTGTATTTAAGGTTTTAAAGAACAGAGTATCTGCTTTCTATTCAACAGGCAACAGACTTTTTCCAAATGTATGTGGAAAAAAGAAAAAAGGAAAAGGGAAAAGGGGAAAAAGGAAAAAATATGGCCTTGAAGGAAAATTTTTGTCAAAAAGGTATTTTGGGGTTGAAGTGATGAAAGTCTTAACAGGATACAGGGATTTAAGTGAGCTGACAGCAAAAACAGATAATAATATTTTGTAAGATTGAAGAGAATCTATAATGAGGATTGTTTTATGTCATTAAATCATATGACAAAATACTGGAGGTAGTCAGTAAATTGGTCCCATTGGCACTATGAGAATGTTTCAGTGATGATGATGATGATGATGATGGTGTCTGAAAACATTCTGGATGTTCTCAGGCAAACAGACACAAGGTAAAATGATGTTGCATTTGAAGGCAGAGGAAGTTTTGCTATTGGCTTCAAGGAGCTGGGAATTCACTCAGGAAATCTCACATCCAACTCCAAACATGAAATAAATCTGATTATTTTTAGACAGTTTATTACCACTGCAATTTCACTTCACATAATTATCCCAATTTACATCACTCTGCACAAGGAAAATCTCATAACTCACCCCATAACAGGCTGTGCCCATCTAGTCCTGAGCAAAACCTTATTATTCTACCTGTGAGCTCTTCCCAAGCAAAATTGGGGGATGTTTTACCTGGCATCCCTAGAAGAGGTGCCATAGCTGTCTACATTAAGTATATTTGCATGATTTAATTAATAAAAAGATGGTAATTATTACTGATGCAAATAATAAGGTAACATAATAGAGCTCCTAAAATTACAACTTGAGTGAAAACAAACAAATCTTTAAAGTTTTGCAGGAATCTAATGTATTAAGAGTAGATATTAATGTAAAGCTATAATAATTCACCATTCTCTCTTTAATTGAATCTTGCTGGGTTGATATACTGGATGTTTATGATCACATGGTGTCAGTGAAGGAAGTAATGTGATCTGAATAAAAAGCTCAAATCCTAGATGCACACAGATTTCCAGCATTATCCTAGAAAGCCTTAGCTGCTTGTCCTCATTTTTTTATATGTGAGGATAATATTTTATTTACTTTACAAGACTATTATGCAATTGAACTAATGTCCACTAGAACTCTGCCTAAGGCAAAAGGAGTATTGCACAAATACATATCTAACTTAAAGAGGAACTGAGCCTTCTAAAAGGGAAAAAAAAATACCAGACATGTCCCACTCCAAATTTTCATAGTTTAACGTGTTAAAGGTACCTGGAATAGCAGCAATTTGAGATTCACAGAGATGCCAGCAGCAGGGTAATCAAGGCCCCCAACACATGCACAGTTCTAAATCATTTACTCAAAAACAGATTATATAAAGTAGAGGAATGAAATTCACTGATGGTCCAAAAGTGGAACCAGAGGCAGGTAAGGGAAGGGCTGAAGTCAGAACATGGCTAAAATCAGTAAGATTTAGAGAAACTCATTAGCAGTGGTCCTGCAAGTTTCACACACAGATCCTGGAGATAACAAATAGCACAGAGAACACCACAGAAACTGAGTCAAATGCCACAAAATTGGAACAGAGGATCAAATTTACAGCAGCAGCTACATGAACAAAATCCCCACACTGAGATCAGAATGGGGCTGATTCTCATTCATGCCTTGTCCTTCCCTGTGTAAAATTCTCCTTCCTGTGTAAAAGGACTCCAGTGGATGTTACAGATCCTGATTCCAAGCCCTTAAAACAGTCAGAGCTTTCACAAAAATCAGAACCAGCAGCTCAGATCTCTGTTTGGAAATGTGAAACTGCAATGACAACATTGGAGGAGTTACCAAGAACTGAAATAAGCCCATGACTTCCCTGGGAATTCTGAATGAGGACAAATTGCAGGTTTCAGCCTGGCAGATTAGAAGATTTGAGGCTGTAGCTCCAGCTGATGCAGAAATGTATTTTTATCAGCTTTTCTGTGGCACTTTGCCTCTTGCTTGCAGATTTGTGAAAAGCAGCAACACTAATTGCCTGCACACCCTCCCTCATCTGGAGCAGCAAAGTGTCACTGCCTCAGTGTGGAGAACACCCAGGAGCATCCCTAAAGCACTGGGACCTCTGCAGCCACCAGCTAATTTATATTAATTTATGGAGAGGGCAGTGTGTGACCACTGGACACTGAGCAGGGGGACAGTTCCTGAGCTGAATGGCAACCCAAGCCCAAAAAACACCAAAATGCATCCCATACTTGGTGCTGGGGCATCCCTAAAGCCCTGGGACCTCTGCAGCCACCACCTAATTTATGGAAAAGTCAGTGTGTGACCACTGAGCAGGGGGACAGCTCCTAACCAAGCCCAAAAAACACCAAAATGAATCCCACACCTGGTGCTGGGGGCATCCCTAAAGCCCTGGGACCTCTGCAGCCAGGTAATTATGAAAATGATACTCAAGTGGGAGCAGACCTAGGTTAGACACTGAAAAGTGCTTTGCTGACTGAGGACTGGCAGGGCCATGTTGATTTTGAAAAATCATTGATTTTTATCATGGGGAAATTTCTTGCTAATTCATGGACAGGTCAGTGTGTGACCACTGAGCAGGGGACAGTTCCTAACCAAGCCCAAAAAACACCAAAATGAATCCCACACCTGGTGCTGGGGGCATCCCTAAAGCCCTGGGACCTCTGCAGCCATTCCCTAATTTATGGAAAAGTCAGTGTGTGACCACTGAGCAGGGGACAGTTCCTAACCAAGCCCAAAAAACACCAAAATGAATTCCCCACCTGGGGGTGTGTGGATTCACAGGCAAGAAATTCCCCCATGATAAAAATCAAGGATTTCTAAAAATCCACATGGCCCTGCCAGTCCTCAGTCAGCGAAGCACTTTTCAGGGTTTAACCTAGGTCTGCTCCCACTTGGGTATGATTTTCATAATTACCTGCTCTAGCTCACTCTGCTCCTGCTGAAATCAATCCCTATTCTTCTCTGACTTCAGGAGGAACAGAGTTGGGTCACTTCTGAACCAAATTACAAATTACAACCTCACTGCATAAAAATTTTTAAAAAATTAAAATATTCAGTGTAAATCCATTGAGATCTTTGGAAAACTGTACTACAGTATTTGTCTTAAGGACTCTGGAATTCTTTTAGAGACTGCAAAAAAGGGCAATTTTCTGTTCTTACATTCCCCAACAAAATTAAACAGTTTGCAAACACAGAAAATATACTGAAGGGTGTACCAAGGTGATATTTTCAGCAAATTCAGGTCAATCACTCACATTAGTAATATCAGTTATGCAAGACAAGGTAAAATTGAAAAACACAGGCAAAGAATAAAGGATAATACAGATATTATGCAAATAATAATTTCCCCCAAAATGTAACAACTATAAAACTTAACCTGAAGCCATAATTATCTAGTCCTTATAAAGAACTTACGTAGCAAATAAAAGAAAACTGATAACAATGATACCCTCATTAGCAGATCTGGGTAGCAAATGATACAACTTCTCATGTTGAGTTAATTCATTTTTTTCCTCCTGCTGAGCAAAAAAAAAAAAAAAATCAGTTTGAGGCAGATTGATCCTCTTGACTTTGAGTTAAATTAAACTTTCTGTAAAGGTAAAGTGGCAAAGCTCAGGTTATCCTGGTGTGATCCTCAGATGGACACTGATTCAGGGAGTGGGGTCTCATGTGTGAAAAAAGCTGAAGTTGATCAATAAAATGTAAATAATGCTAAGAAAGGGAATCCAGGTGTTTGAGAGGGATCACACAACAATAAAAGATTTCAATCAAGGCCAGAATAGGTCCAGGACAGTCCTGAAAACTGAGGTGCTTGACTGCTCTACCCTCCTCATCCCTTCTGCTGGATCAGCCTCTCTTTACATAAAGAAACATTCCTGGGAGTTCAAATTGCTCCATTTCCATGTGTGGTGTTTTTTGGGGGGGTCAGTAGGCTGTTTATTTGTTTGGTGTTGTTTTTCAGAACACATTTTCTTTAATTTAGGTGAGCTCCAAGTTTTTTGTGTGAGTGGAAATTGCTGGCAGCAGACACTCATTTCAGTGAAGGTGGCTGGGAACAGAGTTGTACACATTTCTGCAGAAATGAATTGAAAATAAATCTAATTTCCTCCTACCCCTTGCTGTTCATCTCTATAACTCAGAGCCCTGACTGCTCCTCACCAGGCTGCAGAAGGACTTGCTGAACTTCAGTTTCTCAGGAGTGACAACACAGAAGTGCTTTGCCAGTGACCCAGCCTTGAGAGCAGTGAAGAATTCACTGCACAGACTTGGAGCAGATGGTTGCATGTCAGAACAAGGTAGTGCAGCTTTCCTGGAGCAGAAGGGAGAGCAGGAGGTAAAGCACAGTCCAGGCTGCTGCTGAGCAACCAGCTCCATGAATGAAGTTAATTCGAGTTTTCTACCCCCCCAAAAAATCAGGATATTTAGAATATTGAATAAATTTAAACACATTGTAATATACTTATTTTTTTCCCAGATTTTACTCCTTTTTTGCCATATTCTCTCTGGTTCTTTAAGAGGTTTCTTTGCAGTGCTGGCATTTAGGGTGACATCTCACAGCACTGGGGACACATCCTCAGACCCCTCAGTCCTGCATCTGGAGCTTTCCTCCCTCACACAATTTCAGGCTCCCTCAGCCAAACATCATCAGAAATTCCCTTGATTCAGAGCATCTCTAATTGTGCTGTGCCCACCCCAGCACACAAATTCCATTCCATTAGTCTCACACTTGCATTCTTAGCAGACTACGTGATCAAAGCAGAATTTCTAAAAAGTGGGCTATTATTCAATTGTTTTTAATATAAACATTCGTACTTTACACACAAACACACTCTGCTTTAGCAGATGAAAAATTTTGTTTAACTAGTGCTGTTCATGAATCTTAACTATATGAGGCTTTTAGTGTAGTAAAGACAAAAGCTGAAGCAAAACCAAGTCAGCAGGGCTTTTCCCTTCTGGATTGCACAACAACCTAGACTTCTTTGGTAATAAATTTAATTTGACAGCTGCTAAAAAATTTACCAAGCTTGACAGCATGCACAGAAAGCAAAATAGGACAGAGAACCTGTGTGGGTTTCCCTGATAACCCCAAAGAAAAACTGTTTATTTAAAAGAAATGATATTAAATTATGTTTGTTTGGTAAGCTTCAAATGATAGCTTTGCTGGCTACATTCTGCTCCCCCACAGATATTATTTTCTGTAGTAATTTTGTAGGCAATGTATTCTGAATAAATGAGGGTTCAGTTTGAGCAGGCACTGGGTTGTATTTGGAATATAAAACACACTGTCTAGTCAGGAGGAGTAACTTTTCAGACTAAGATAAAGCAGAAAAACAGTGCTTTGATGATTTCTGCAATGAATCTGGAGAAATGACTGAGGAATTCCGAGCTTCTCAGAGTTCCACTCTCAGCTACAAAAGATTAGTTTGATTTTGAACATCTATGGATTGGAATCCATCTCACTTTGCTCCCTAATGCTTCCAAAGTGCTAATGGCAGCACAAAAGACTCTGGTGGTTCAACACAAATGAAAACAAATTGCAGGAACTGTGCCCAAGTAGGAACTGACAGTGCTGCATGTCAGATGAGAGCCAAGTGTTTACCCTGCTGCTGCATTGATTTGTTGGACCTGCATTAATATTTCTGATCTCATCCCAAAGCCTTGGCTCCATCAGCTCTGCAAGGCAGTAACCCCGTGTATTTTAGGGAGGACACGTGCTGTGGAGTAAAGCCTTAAATGGGATTGAGGGAAATACATTAATTTTGCATGGCTGGGACTGAAATGGGACTTTTTGAACAGAAGAAAAGGTGGTAACTCACTGCTGTCCCAAAGATCACACATGGGGTGACAGAAGGAGGTTTCCTCTTGATGGAAAATACATTTTAATTTTTAATCACCTTTGAAACGTCACTTTGATGATTGTTTCTTGGGGGTTTTTTTGGTTTTTTTTTTTTTTTTTTGTGTGTGTGTGCTCAAAATGAAACATTTTGAAAGAATTATGGCTGCCAAGCACCATCCTGAGCAATATTTCTGTCACACCTTAAGAGGGCACTGCAGAATGCAAAGGGACGCAGCAGGAATGGGGAATGCAGCAAGTTCCTTGTCAGAGTTTACAGGAAAATTTAACTTCTAATCTGTAAGAGAGATTTGTTCTCTGGCTGATAGGAGATAAATCACACCCAGCACTGCAGACCAAAGTATCCCAGACAGATCATCTGAGCATCTTCACCATTCTTCATCTACTCTCAGAACTGATAATTAATGGCATATAAAAATTCACTTTACTACACATGCAAGTACCATATATTCACTCTATCTCAACGTGAAAAATTATTGTTTTCAACACCCCTCAAGGATGAAAAGTGTGTTCCCATGAAGTGCTTTTCCTAACTGAAAACACGCTAAAAAATGAAAATTTCCTCAGATCCCGAGGCAAATCAATTTCAGTCATACTTGTGAGTTATTCTGGAAAAATGACATCTTGAAGGTTATTATTTTCCCTTAAAATGATTCAGTTCCTTTAAAATCTTTAAGTGGAGAAAGAGTAGTGATTTTATCAAATAATCTTATTTCTCACTTTCTTAAATGTCTGAAGTTATCAGTGAATGGAGGAAGACTTTCCAATGTATCTCCTCGAGCAATTTCTGCTGATAAAGAATTATCTGAAACAACTCTTGCAAATCATCTAAAACCTACATATTTTCACAAGGAGAACTGGATTATCAGTAAAAGACACTCTGTAGTAGAACAGTTTAAAAAAGAAATGTTCTTTTAACACACTAATTGGAATATGTTCACAAATTTTTGCCCTGGTATGGTTTCTTTTCTTCCACCCCATAAAACTTCCTTGACTTCAGGAATGTTATTTCCAAGAAGAAACCATTTAGGACATTTAGCACCAACCCCAAGTTCTGTGCAACTGCAGGGAAGGGGTTTGTCCTCACTGCCCATCAAGTGTGGTTATTTTTGTGCCTTTTGTTTTGCATTTTTAGTGGCAGACCCTGAAGAAACTCCTGGGAGCATCACTCTACCTCAGCATGGTCCCAGCTATAACTGTGGTGTGGTTTATGAAGTAGAAGGCAGAGTATTTTTTTTCCAAATAAAACCACCTTTCAGTCTTACTCTTGGTTCTTCACAGATGCTGGGGTGCTGATGTATTCTGGAACCATGAGCTCCAATTCCTCAGCACCTGTATCCTGCACCTCAGGATTCCCTGGCCTCTCTGGGGTTAGAACTCAAGCAACAGAGAAATGAGTGCCTGGTGAGGTTCATTAATCAACGTCTGCTTTGCTTTCCACTCTCGGGTGGTAGCCACAGCTTGAGGTCACCTCTGGAGAACTTAATCTTATAAACCCTGACAAGCACATATCTTGTCTGGGCTAATCTCTGTGGGTTTGGGCACGTTATCCATTACAGCTGTTATCCAGCACAATCACTCCCTGGCAGAGCATCCTCATGCACACACAGGCTCAAGGACACCTTCTGCATTCAGACATCAGTCACCCCAAGGAGCCAGGGCACAGCTGGCTGCAGCAACAGGCTGCTGCTGGGGAGTCCACAGTCACACAGGAAAACTCCTAACTCAACCATGCTGCTGAACACAAAAAGGTTTTTATCTGGGTTATAGATCTGTGACTTATGAGAAAAATCTATATCTACACATAACTTAATTTAAAACTTTGAAGAGAGGAATGTGTAATTTGCAAGGAGTAATTCGCCTATAAAACAGCCACTTTACATCAACTGTGGTTTTTCCACATTTATTCATTTTTATGCTGAGCATTGTTTTCCTGTATTTTACCTGTAAGATCCATGAATATACATATGTTCACATACATATAGAAACAAGCAGATCCAGACTAGATATCTGTTATAATAGTTTTTCCTAATGCTCACTACTTTCCCAAAGAGAAGGAAATGTTTTGAGTGTCCCTTTGACATCTGCTTTTATTTAGTTTATCTTGAGGTCAGTGGGAACTGAGTGCCTCCATCAACCTGAGAAAGACATTTAGAATTTTACAGGGCTGTGACTTGTAGCTATTTATATAATTCAATGGGGCAAATCCTATAAACTCCAGTGACACTAAAAAGGTCTGCTCATGAGAGGTGCTGTTAGGAGATGCTGGTTTCACGATCCTGGACAGCAGTGTTGGTACTTCTGCCACCAGATTTGTGCTGGTCCCTTCCTCTGTCACAGCTCATATATTAAAACTACAAGCTCCAATGTACCAAGAAAGCAATTTCTTTCAAAGTGACCCTACAAAATTAAACAAGGATTTGTGACCCTGCATTTTGGGATAAAAGAGATTTATGACCCTTGAAGAGATGTCAAAACTTGTGTAAGCAGTGGCAGCTGATGTGCACCAGACCACACTGGGTACCTCCTGTGCAAGCCCACAGATTCCCTTTTCTCTCTGACTCCCTTTCCAGACCCAACACCTGTGTTCCTGAAAGGTTAGGAAAGCTTTTCTGCATTCAAAGAGCTGAATGTGACTTACATTCCTTTCTGCTTTTTAATTCCCTTGGCTCATAAATTGTACATGGGATGATACCGGCACAAAAGAAATTCTTCCACTTTATGATCATTCAAGGCCTTCACTGTGAAAGAGCAGCTCTTGAGCAGCAGCACATACAGGAATCCTATTCCAGCATCCTAATTTAAAAGGCAGGGTGATGGTGGTTGTCAGTCACAGACATCACTTTTGCTGTTTCACTCCAGGCTTCTTTATGGCCACTGAGCAGTGCAAGGGCTACAAAGGATCCCTCAGCAAACATCTGGAAATTAAATTTTCAACCTAGTAGAAGTCCCCAGCTCTGAGAAAGCAATTCTGTGCCTTGCAGTTGGGAGCAGCTCCTCTGTCAGGCACCTGCTCTTCTGCAGACAGAGCTTTCATGAAGGTTTAGCTGCACTGTTAGTGATGAAAAATGGCCAAAGCTGCTCTGGTTTTCCTGTGCTGTGTCTGCAGTGCCTCTGAGCAAGCTGCTGAAAGGGATGTGGCAGGCAGGAATGCAGCACTATTCAAATAACTGCTTTCTCAGTAGAAGGAAAAAAGTGCTTTGAGGACACAGCTTATCTAAATAATAATTTTGGTTTTGACAGCCTTGCAGTTCACTGCCAGTTCAATACAAACGTTAACAGGTTACAGACACCAGATCAGCAAAGGAAGGGGGAAAACCAACAGACCACTAACTCCTGAAATAGTTCCCTCTGTTTAAAGATAAGAATGACTGACTGAATAATGAGATTGATGCCTGCATCTTCTGGAAACAAGGCTTTATATCTCAGATGTGTATGGTAATAATCATGGACCATACTCCAGGACTGCCCAGGAGCACAGAGCAGCCTGAACCAGCTACCTGTGGATCCCCCCTGGGTTAAAGACTTCTTCAGATGGAAAAAATCCTTTTGACCCTCCCAACCTTTTCATTTTCTTTTCTTCCATTATCTTTTTTAGTGCATAGATTTTTTTTGCATATGGCATTTCTGTTTCTCTCAGAGAGAAAGGGAAAATTTGTCAAAAATTTGTGAGTACAAAATATTTCACATCACTCAGATTGTCCTGCAAGAGAGACAGGATGTGCTTTTCTCTGAATGTAATGTGTAAATTTCTACCTGGATCCATATGTGTGTGGCTGGATATATGTTTATTATTATCTCTTTTTTTTAACTAAGGTTGCTAGGCTAAAATGTTAAGAAATCCGATGTTCTTTATGCACTGGTGTTGAGGAACAAATGCAGTAGCCTATCCTCCTCAAATTGTAATTCCCTGCTCTGCTGACAGGAAACAGCACCTGATGCTTCCTTGGGATCTTTGCTGGAGACTCAGAACAGATTTGTTTAAAAATCACCAGGTTTTCCCCTTCTGTGCTGCTGCTGCTGTTGGTCTTTAGACAAGTACAGTTTAATTAAATCCTTTAAACTTACCTGAAAATCCTTCACGCCTCATTTGCAGCTCCTGAACAACCTGACCTGCACCGAACATTGGAGAGAAAACTCTTTCTGCAGCCCTGGAGAAGATCTTAACAAGAACACATCGAACTGAATTACATCTCTGAGGCATCTCCTCCTAGCATTTGAAAAAAATTCCATTTAGATACTTCTGGGTCTTCCAGTTGGTTCTCCAGAATATTTAAACTGGAGATTACAGTAAAACAGTATACTATTATATAAAAGTATAATAAAATAGATAATATGCCTGCTGTGCTATAGACAACACATTTAATTAGTCCCATACATCACTGGAGTGAAACCACACCTCCCCAGGTGAAATGTCCCAGTCTTTATCCTAATGAGGTTGGTGAATTTTTCCTTTTAAAAATAACCTATGTTTAAAAGAATGAATGAACATTATCATGTTTACCTGCAATGCCTATTGCTGATCTTAATGGCCATTATATGAGACCTTTTGTGAGAAGCTGCAAGAGGTAGACAAGAAAGAGGCAAAGAAAATACAAAATAACAGGAAAAATGGTCAAAATTATAACACAAGGCAAAATTACACTTCAAACATTAGGCGTTGGTGAGTGTTGGATTTATCTTAGAACAGAATCTCCAAGAGTTTACCAGGAACACTCCTGCTGCCCTGAACCCCATGTATAGAAAGCCCTTAAATAAACAGTCTATTGCAAAAAAAAAAAAAAAAAAAAAAAAAAAAAAAAAAAGATGTTAGATGTTGTCTAAAATCAATATTTTAAATAAGGATTAAGACATAAGCAACTTCTGAAGGTGTTCTTATGTAAATAAAGCCTTTTAAACTCTTCCTGTGGCACAGGTTGAACTCATGATTATCCTCTCAAGGTTGCCAAACCAAAACACTGCCTGACTTGGGAAAACAATGCTCTGAATCAAAATGCAGCTAAAAATAATATTTTTTTTTTAGTACTTCATTGCACAGTTGTCTGTCTCCTGCAATACTGCAGTTTGAGAGGTCAAACCAAGTTCAGAGAGCAATGGAGCAGTTTCTGCTGAAATCCTGGTGTCCTGGGTGACACCATCACTGCAGAGTGTGCAGGGGAATTTAAGGAGCATGAACATTAGTGAAAACACTGATGTTAAATATTGAAAACCCTGAAAATGGATTGTTTTCCATTGCTAGGAAAAGCCAGGAAGGGGAAGGGCCAGGAGTTATGATCCCCTCAGCTGGGACTCTCCAGTGCTGTTCACTGAAGCCACACTTCAATATCAGCTTCTCCTCCAGTTTCCACCTAGGATTACCAGTGCAATTTATTAGTTTAGAGTCTTGTGGGCTCATCCAGCCACCAACTCCAGAGCAGGATTCCTGCCAGAGGAGAGCAAGATCAGCCCAGAGCTGTTAATTCTGTTTTTTCTGGGTTAGTTCTGGGTTTTGCTGCCCAAAGCACAGTTCACTGCCAGGCTGCTGCTTTTGATTCTGCATTGGACTATCAATACATCCAATCACAAAAAGTAATTAGTGACACCCTATTCTTCAAACAGACATTTTGCCCTGTGTGCAGCTACCAGATTTAATTATTTTACTGTGAGATTACAGGAGTACTGTAATGCTGCATCTTAATATCTTTATTATCTCCCTGCTAGAGAAGCACCTGCAGGCCCCAAGGAGAGCAACTGGAACATTTCAAACATTGCAGACCTGCTTACAACAAAAGCTACTTTCTCTGGGAACAAGGATGGGAAATTTCTTCAAGAATTTATTGAGGAAAAACCTGTCAAAACTCTCAGCTGCATTAGGACAGAGTATTCTCCTTCAGTCCAGGACAACAGCAGAGCAAAAACTAATATAGAAAAACCCTGCTGACTCAAAACCTTCCATTTACAAACCACTCTTGGGGACTTATTCTGGAACTTTCCTCACTAAATATTAATTTCAAGAGGGAAAATTAATGAGAAAAATTAACTAATATTCTTAAATCCTACTAAATAATCAGGAGGGCATAGGTTACTCTGTGGCACTACCATGCAATAATCTGGTCTGACTAAAAATATTTCTCCTCTTAGGTTGTTTCAGAACACTGCTGCTAATGAGATTTTGTCCAAGCCAAATACCTTCATATCAATTTTCTTATTTCTAACATGAAATTATGAATAATGTATTTTTCTCAGTATTGCTAATTCCCTTTTACAGGGGAGAAATGTGAATAAATCCAAATATTAATTTTTAAAAACTTTTATTTATCTTTGCTTGCAAAATACCTGACATTGACTCCACTAAGTGTCCTTAAAATAAAATTTAACTCTGTTGGAAGTAAAATCACATCTTTAATTTGTACACCACGTTTATGGGTAAATGGTTGCAAGACAATAAAATGGCTAAACTAGGAATTTCAAACTTTCATAGTATGATCATACACACCCCCAGTTTTGTTTACAGAATATTCAACAAGAAAATCTTTGGAGTGCAGACATCCAGGGCTCTGATTTTCACAGCTGGTGCCAGGTAAATTGGAACCAGTGAAATCAGCTGGCAAAATTGGGAAAATCTGAGGATATGAACAGCCTCTGTGAAAATAAATCTTGCTCACATATGGAGAATGCATATTTTCAAAGATATCCCAGAGTTATGACAGCATGAGCTGCTGTTTGTATATTTTTTTCCTCTTTCTCATGGCAAAGGCAGCAATAAACATGCAGTAATAAACCCTAACACCAAGGTGTTCTCAGGAATAACAGATCATCTGCCTGCCTATGAAAATAAGCTCAATTTAAATGCCTTGCTTTTTCCCAGCCAAGCAAATGATGCTAAGTGATTCAACTCTCACATCCATTTACAGAAACAATTATAAGAAGCAATAGCATATAAATCTCTTAAGCCCCACTGTATCTTCCAATCCTGATATAAAAAACAAATGCCTGCCTTGTGAAAACCATGTTTAATAATTCTTCCTATGGGCACCATGCAGAGAAATGAAAGAACTGTAGCTTTAGGCACATTTTGCACAGGGCTGTGTTTGTCTGTCTTCCTGAACAGGAGTTAAAAAGTGGTGGAAATAAACTCAATATCAGCATTTTCTCCCACTTCCAATCCTACAGCCAGCAGAGGTTTACCTTTTATTCAAATCTGTTGTCATGGGACAGGGCAGGAGCAACTGACCTATGAGTAAGTAACAATTTTTTTTTTTCAAAACCAGCTAAACATCCAAAAGTTAAGGCTGAACCCATCAAATGCACTGTTTTGGTTAGAAATTCTCTGTAAAGCAGGGAGTGGGAAAGGTGAATTATAGATGGATTGAAAGATATTCTACTTTCTGCTCTTGCCCCTGGATTGAACAGTTTAGTTCTGGTACCAACAGACATCACCCACCACCACGATCCTGTGATGATAAACACACTGCAGCTCCCACCACAGGAGATTTGGAGCTGTGAAAGAGCATTTTTGTATTAAAAAACACAAACAACCACTGCCTTTGACCCAGCACACCCAGCCCTTATTGAGACAGAGACAAGCCCTGCTCTCCTACATCCAGGAGCATCCAGCAGCTGAAAATACAGGGGCTCCCATGCAATCAGAGTATGTCCTAATTAAAACAAAAATTTGAGGCAGAGAGACATTCTGGAGGGTTCAGGACAGTGGCTTTTGATGTGCTAGAGCCACTCAGTCTCCCTTCCACGAGCAACTGTCTGGGCAAATTCTGCACAGAAACCAGGAGAGCTCCAGCAGCTGACAAAGGATGAGGCTTTGTCACCACTGTCTCTGTGAAATTCCTGTCAACTCCTCCTCAGTGTGTCCCCAGAGAATCTCTGCTTTCTGGCTGTGCTGTGTTCCTGTCCTCATCTCAGACTTTGATTTTGAGTGGATTTGCAGGTAAATACATACATTTCTTTGTTTTTGTTATTTCTGCTTCCTCCAGGAGCTCGGCCAGAGAGGCTGACCCAATCATGTGACACCATGAAATGGCTTTGAGAATAAATGTCTTTTCCATTTTACAGTCCTGCTGAAACAGGGCTTGCTGCTCACAGGAATACAGAAACGTGAGCAGACCCACCACCAGTGTCTGACAGCTTTAGATCCTTCTGCTGAAAAATTCATTATCATTTCCCAGGGACTACCTGCAAGTACTTTCTCAGGCTCATTATTAAATACAGAGCTTGCAGAAGTTACTGTGTTCCATACACTCTCCATAAATGTCATTTAAAAATCACATCAAGGGTGTGGATGAGATTTTCAAGGTGAGATTTAAAACCCTAATGGAAGTGGAGAAAGAATATAATCAGTCACAGCAAATCTGTCAAACATCCTATTTTGCTGTTTGCCAGGTACAAATATTCATAACCACTGCTTAATAAATGAACTCTAACATACATTAAAACTCAACTGTTGAAATAGATGTAAACACACTTAAGGTAAAATTTGCAGCAAGATATGCCTGTGAAACTCCCTTTTGAGGCTTCTGAAATGCTTGTATGAAGGACTCCTGTTGCTTTCAGTCCTCCATTAAATCCTAATATTCAAGAAACAATAAATTAATTTCAGCTTCCAGATTACTCCAGGCAAGCAGAATCAGTTTAGCCCGTGGGTTTTTTTTCCAATACTTAGTTAAAATTTTGGTGTAAAGGGAAATATTTTCTTTGTAGTATTAATCTTGGTTTATTCTTCCATTTGAGCAGGAATAAACATCATAAAGGATACAATTAACTAAATGCTGAAGAGGTTTCCCAGCTGGTGGGACAAAAATTTATATTCCTGACACATTTCAAATGGTCTAGTTGGTGATGGTCCCGTGTATCTCCCTCAGGACCAATTTAAAATTTACCACATCCTTTCTTGGAAAGGTGCTTCCAAAAGTGCTTGCAGAATTTACCAACCCATTTGACTGTTAATATTCTATTTTTCTCCATTAGCTTTCCCAAAGACTTTCAGAACAAAGATGGATTTCAGAGTATCTCAGTGTATCTCGGGAGTTAATGAGTCTATAAGCAATAACTTCACTTTGTGTTCATTCTGTTTTGTGCTTCAGCTGGGATTATACCCTGTTCTGTACTAGGAAATGTTCTGTCTGTCTTCTAATGAACTCTTCATAGTCAAAAACCTCAGCATAAGACCCAGCAATTAAATATTTGGAAAGAAATGGACTGAGTACACCAAATCATAGACATGTTCTAAACCACTGAGATTAGAGAAGTGTTAATGGTGACTAACTAGACAGAAAGAAACTCCAGTATTTGGGTTAAACCCAAAGCACCCTAAAAGATGCACACCAGGACAGCTCTCATGCACTCAGCTGGGAACACAAGCAGAGAGGATGAGCAGTAAAAACACACAGCCCTTCCCCCCAGCAAATCATCATCATCCTTCACCCAAAATGTTATTTCTGTGCTGACCTCCAGCTGCAGAGTGACTGATGGTGCTGGCCAAGGGGGCAGTGATGGATTGAGCCATCCCAATGTTCTCAGCCTGCAGGTGATTCCCAGAGCACCTTGACCTGCTGCAGCAGCACCTCAGCAGCTCCACTGGGCAAGGGGCACACACAGAGCCAGGGCTGCTTGCAGGACCCCCAAAAACCCGAGGCAGAGGAGTCCTGCTCCACTGACAGTGGAATAAAGGGTTTGGAAACCAAAGCTGGTGGAATCAGCAAAGCCAGGGTGTGATGTGTGGCATTTTTGGGACAGTCCAGCTGGTCAGGGGGTGGTGGTGGTGACTGGAACAGGTCTTTGTGGGCTGGCACTGCTACAGTGTGGAGCCAGATCCAACAGACAGAAGTGAACAAAAAACTTTACACGCAGCTCCTCTGCTCCTCCAAACAAGAGCTCAGCAGCTGGGAAAGAGCCACTGCACCAACAGCTGGACCCAAACCAGTTCAGGGGTGTCAGCAGGAGAAGGATCAGTGTGCACCCTCCCCTGCCTCTGTCACTTTATCCTGACAGCGTAGGAATGCTCAGGAATTAAAATCTAACCCTGCTAACATGACCACTGCAGCCTCCTCAGCCCTTGTAGTCTATTGTCCCCAGCCCAAGAGGCAAATAAACCCTTTTCAAATAAATTTCAATTAGCCAGGCTTCCTTCTTGTTAAAGATCAAGGAAAAGCCCCGGAGAACCCCATTAACATGCAAATGAGTAGGTACACAAACACAGCTCTTCTGCGAGCCAGTATCAGCAGGAATAATTAATTCTAAATACAGATACATCCAACGAGATTAACTCTGGATAGTTTTGCAAGAGGCTCTGTAACCTGCTCATTGACACCCCTGAGCCTCCCCAAGAGGCAGAAACCAAACCCTGTGGATCAATCTCAAGTGTGAGTCCTACCAGAGAAGCAGCTCTGCAGCTTCACCTCGATGTGGGACTGCAGAATGGCCCAGCCCCTGCAACCTGGGCGTGCTGAGGTCCAGACCAGGGCTCTGTCTCTGTGAGGAGTTTTGGCTGTCCTGAAAAAAAAAAAACCAAAAACACTTGAGACAATTCTGCTGTGCACCAGCAGCTGCATTCCCCTGACAACTGTGCTGGAATTGTCTTCATCCATTTCCTGAAGATGTCACCAAGTCACCATCCAGACCAAAACTTCCAGACAGAGGTTCAGTGTCAGGAGCTCCACTGCAGCCCAAATGTTATTTGCTTTCTCATTTTTGCTGTAATAAATCTGGTCTGACCCCCTTTTTTTTTCTTAATTTCCTTTCAACAGGTTATTTAACCTGGAAATTTCTTGAGTAATACTGCCTGACTGGAGTGTTTTGATAATTTTTAATTTAATATTTGCAAAATTCTTGCTGGAGTTTTAATATAATTATTTCAGCTCAGATGATATTTGCAGCAATAAGTCACCAATGGAAATTAACTGCAGACTTTTTAAGAGACTCTGCAACAAGAGAGGCAAATTCAGCTCTCACACCTCCTGGGAATCTTGATTCAGCAGCAGCTTCTCAGGCTGCTCAACCTTGACAGAAATTAGCCCATGCTAATATTTCTCTTGCAATATTTAAGAAATGTTATGCTACAATTCAATATTCTGATGCCCAAATATGTCATTATCCCAACAGAAGATGGTTATGGGATAATTTGAAAAGTGATGCTGTCCAAGAATAGAATTCTATGGCTACATGAACCAAACCCCTACCAAAGAGCCCCAAACTGCTTTGAACAGATTTTTAACCACTGCAGAATTTAGGGAGAGACAGACAAGCCCAATGACACCAAACCTTAATCTAGCTTAAATACATGTGGTTTGCCACATTATTGAACATGACATAGTTTGATTGAATTTTCTGCTAATTGTCTTGATTCCTGGGCTTAGCCTCTGCAGTAAGAGCAGCATTGCATGCACAGAGGTGTGGGTGGTCCCAGCCTGCTGCAGTTGTTTGCCATGAACAGAATTAATATTTGATGGAGTCCCAGCTGTAGGGAGCTCCCAGCTCGTCCACCCAGCTGCTCCCTCCTCCCCAGTGCAGAGCTCAGGTCCCCCAGTTGTCCTTGCACATAAATCACAATAAATACATGATGTACTGCAGCCTGCAACAACCCACAGCATTCTGTTCATGAAGTGTGAAAAAGTCATATTGTGTGGCTCTACGCAGATATTTACNACTCCTAAATCTTCTAGTGAAGAAGAATTTTGGTGGGGTGTTTGGTTGGTGTTTTGGGGGGGAGGTGAGGGTGTTGTTTGTTTTTGTTGTTGTGGGGGGGGGGTTTTGTTTGGAGTTTTTTGGTTGGTTGGTTGATCTGGGGGGTTTTTGTTGGTTTTTTTTTGTTGTTTTGTTTCAGTTTGGGTTTTTGGTTTTTTTTTTTCTTTTTTTTTTTTTTTTTTGGGCCCTTTTATTTTTTTTTAATTTTTTCCCTTTTTTTTCCTTTTTTTTTCTTGTTTGGAGCCTTTTAATTTTGTTTAAATTTTGTCCATTTTTTTCCCTTCTTCTTTTTTTCTTTTTCTTTTGCCTCAAATGACTCCCCAAGGACTTATCCCAGTCAGTGGGAAATCCCAAATCACCCTACACAAACCATTCCAGGAGATACTTTGGGGCTCTGTGGTTCATCTCCACCCTGACCCCTATGGAACCTGCAAGCAATCTGATCACAGGGGGATGTCAAACCACCTCCAATTAGGTACATTAATTAAGGGAGAAGCTGTCAGATACCACAGAGGGGTAAATGCAGCAGGGGAGCCACACCAGGCTGGAGCTCTCCAGGAACACTCCAGTGCCAAAGAGGAGGAGCCTGAGCTCTGGGAATTTGCAATTCCCTGCTGGCCACAAGAACAGCCCAGTGCAGACCAATTTCCAGAATTTAAGAGGCACATCAATCCCAAGGCAGCCCCCTGCACGAGGATGTATTTCTCTCTCAGTGCCGAAGGTCTCAGAATAATGGCCCATTACAGAGATACATTGGGAGAATTATTCAGGATGCACTCCAAGAAGGGAGTGGCTCAGAATGGATGGGTCAGGGATGGGTGAGGGGGTGTCTATCTGCACATTTATTCTGCAGACTGAAATTTAGAGATGAAAATGTCTTTTTTTCAGATTTTTGGTATACATAAAATGAAGATTATACAAAAAAAAAAAAATCCTTACTAGAGATTTGAATATCTAAACACTGAAAAGATATGTTCTATTACAGCTCAGAATTACACATTTCTACAGAATGTTTTTATAAGCTCACTCAGAAGTCTCAGTTTTACTTTCAGTACCTTCTAATCTTCCTCTTAATGTGCAAATGTATTATCTGGCTGGTATTTTGCATTTATGTTCTAAAAACTGTTTGTGAAGGGATTTAAAATGGTTTTATACAGAATTAGACTATAAAAAGAACCCCAAACAATCCAAATGCTCCATCCTCACACAACCTTGATAAAAACTATTTATGGTTTCTTTTTGGTTTGTTTTTTTTTTGATAGTGGTTGGGTTTTTTTTTATTTCAGTTTGTTTGTAGGTGTGTTTGAGATTTTGGGGTGTTGGGGTTGTCTGGAGTTGGTTTTGGTTTTTTTTTGCTGTTTGCTTGGCTACTATATTTTGTGATTTTTTTTTAAATTATTGTTAGCAGGAAATAGTCTAAACCTAATTTTATATCAGATTCATAATTATGTATTCAGGTAGAATTCCAGATAGCTTTGGATCAGCAGAGATGGCAGTATTTGGTAGTCAGATATTCTTTATACACATGGATATGTAACGATTGATCACAATAAAAAATGAAATCATTTTAATGCTTTGGGGGTATTTTACAAAAAAATAGTCATCCTAGTCCTTTGCACAAATTATTTCTATGCAATGAACTCTTCTTATCCATTATGATGGGGTCACCATGAAAGCAGCAGGAAACAGATGCACTCCCTCCTCCCCAGAGGTTCAGTGCATGTCAGAATTATCATGCACAAACATGCTCAGGCTTTTCCAGCTGCTCAACCCAAACCTGATGCCATTTAATCCCTAATGCATATGCAGAGTTCAAAGCATCATTTCCCTACCTGAGTGCACAGGTTTGGGTCCCTTGTACCCATTACAGTCCTGATGCCTCTTCCTTCACAGGATCACAGAATAAATGAGGCTGGAGAAGGCCTTTGAGACCTTCCAGTCCAATGTGACCCAACCCCACCCTGTCCCCCAGTCCTGGCACTGAGTGCCACCTCCAGTCTGTCCTTAAACACCTCCAGGGACAGGGACACCTCCCTGGGCAGCCCATTCAGTGCCCAGCCCCTCATTCTGGGAAGAATTTCTTCCTGATGTCCAACCTGAACCCTGCCTGGTACAGACTGAGGCTGTGTCCTCCTGTCCTGTCCCTGTTCCCTGGGAGCAGAGCCTGACCCCACCTGGCTGCACCTCCTGTAGAGAGCTGTAGAGAGCCCTCCTGAGACTCCTTTTCTGCAGAAAAAACAACCCCAGCACCCTCAGCTGCTCCTCAGGGGACTTGTGAGCCAGACCCTCCACCAGCATAGTTGTCCTCCTCTGGACAAGCTGCAGCCTCTCAGTGTCCTTCCTGAACTGAGGGGACAAACTGGACACAGCATTCCAGGTGTGCCCTCCCCAGTGCCCAGTCCAGGGGCAGAATGCCCTCCCTGCTCCTGCTGTCCACACCATTCCTGATCCAGGCCAGGAGTCATTGGTCTCTTGGCCACCAGGGCACACTGGTGGCCCATGTCCATCAGTCCCATTCAGTCCCTTTCTGTCCCCTCAGCCACTCTGTCCCCAGCCTGCAGGGAATCGTTGCAGCCAAAACCCAGCACTAGGTCCTGTTAAACCTGATATCTTTGGACTTGGCCCATCTCTCCAGCCTGTCCAGACATGGGCAAGCCCAAGGAGGTGCCTGCCATGCTCAGAACAGCACAGTGACAATGAAACCAGCTGGATTATCACTCATGGAACACAAACTCCAAGAGATCTCCACACACAGGGGGTTGGGTTACACCTGAAGCTGTGGGGAGTGGGTCTGTGCCAGAATCCATTGCCAGTCCCTGAGAGCAGATCCATCCCCAGCACATCAGGACCAGGGAAGAAGGGCAGAGAGCCCTGGAGGAGGTGGAGGGGCAGCCTGGCTGAGCCTGACTGACACATTTCAGCACCTGCCCGAGCCCCATTTGCAGCAATTTGCACAGCAGCACTCAGATTTTCTACATTTCTCTCAACTTTATGTCACTGAAGCTCCGTTATCAGGTTCAATTAGTATCCAGAAGGATGACATTTTCTCCATCCAAAACAATCCTCCCCTGCCTTCCAAGGGAGGTGACAAATGTGCAGATGCAGTTTTGCTCTGGACAGTCCTTTGGTGGCACTTGGCTGACATCTGTTGACACAGCCCCACACAACTGCTGCACTGATGGTTTTTCTCCACTCCCTTGCAATTTTTAATTATTGCTTGAAAGCATTTTGAAGATAAAGACATGTTGGAGAAATGCTGTGCATTTTCAGCTCTGCTCAATGGCACTTGCTTGAGGACATCTGTGCTGGGTTACCAGTGAGATAAGCAGCAAATTAAATAGTTATGCAATTTTACCAGATGCAGGAATAAAGAATAAAGACTAAAGGAGGATAAAACACCTGGCACACCACTGGGGAAATACAATTTCCTGCTGATACCTTGGTCTTAGCTGAAGGAGCCCCACATTAACCCTCAGGAGGGGACTTGCCCCTTTCCCTAAAAGATCTGAAGAATTAGGGTTTGATACCAACATGGAGAGACTTTTCCTCCTCCTTAGGAGCTTCCAATTTCCTTAACTCCTGCAGTTCATTCTTAGTGACCAGAACATGGTGCTCCAGACTCAGAGCAGTTTGAGTGTATCTATGGGAAACTGTTAATTTATGGTGAGCTCTATTTACCATTAATTCTCAGTTACTTCCAAAACAAAGCCCAGATCCACCTCAGGCGTAGAGTTACATATTGCACTGGTACATAAAAAAGGTTGTCACTAAAAAAAAAGATGGATTTTGAATGATTTGTAGTATTAACTTATATTGATTTGACCCATGACAGTACTCTTAATATTCTCCAGGATTTTAAGTTACATATACTAAAGTATTTGAAGAGCAAGCTATAGTCAAATGCTAGTAAGAGAAAAATATAAGCTTTTGAAACCCTCTGCTTGGATTTAGAGTTACACTACAAAAGAAATAGAAGAAACTCTACAGACTGTGATTAGGAAATACAGGAACAGCCTTTACTGCATCACTGTGGCATTTGGGTCAGCCACATCTTCCCTCTGAGGCTTTGTACAACACCCTGACAGCCTAGAGAATGCACCACCCAGTTGCTTCTCTTATTCAGAAATTCCCCAGCTAGAAAAACATTCCTAAGGTGTCTGAGAAAGGGATTCTTCCCCGTGAGTCAGTCACACTCATGGAACTCTTTGTCTGTTCACTTATTTGGATTCATATTACAGAAAATATTGCTGCAAGCAATTTCAGCCTCCGTGCAGAGCCTGCTTTGTTGTGACTCTGCAGAGTGGGAATACACACACATCATTCCTGTTATCAGCCAGAACACTCTAAGAGGTGAGAGGGCTTTTTTTTGAGCTAAATTGTCATTTGTTTATTTTGTCACTGCTTTTCTGACTCCAACAAGTCCATGCTAAGGTAGATCTCAATAGTCTAGCCCAGCCCTCAAAAGCCCTGAAAGCAGGAATGGGTCACACATTCCTATCCACCACAGCAAGCAAATGATTAGATTTCAAAAAATGGAATATGTCAATATGACAGAAATAAAGAGAAATAAGTCCCATTGTGGAGAAAGAACAGATAGGATGAAAGCACTTTCCAATCCTGATATTACAATATACACACTTTTCCCAGGGTCACAGCTAATGCTGGCTTTTCAGATAGGAATGGAGAGCCTGAGAACTTCTGGAAGGCAGCAACATTTCCAGCTGGAGTGTCCAGCTGCAAGCAGTAACTCCATACAAATTATACAAGAGAGGAGAGCTGGGAGAAGTCACCCTTCATTCAACCTTCCTCATTTCTAATGCAACATGAGCTCAGGCACTCAGGAAAAAAAAAAAAAAGAGCAAAAATTTCCAGGTCACAGCAGTTAAACTGCTACCAAAAAAATCCCTAAAAAAACCCCTTAAAAGCATTAGGCAAGTGCAGGCCAAGAATTCCTTTAAAGAAAATACACAACAAATAATAACGAAAGAAAATATTTGTCAAAGACAAAGAGGCAGACCACAGACCAGCTCTAGTTTAAAATGTAAAGCAGGTCACTGCTGACAACCTGTAGAGGTGTCTGAAATGCGAAACTCCAGGAAAATGAAAAGGAAAGGATCTCATTAGCTACAAGGATCCTGCCCTGTTAAATACACCTGCACTTTGAAAAATTACCTTTGATAGAAGCAATATTGCAGGTTGAGTGACTGAGGTTTTCATTGGGCAAGAGCTTTACCATGCTATTCCAGCAATATTAGAATAGAATAGCCTTAAAAAGTAGTTAAGGAAGAGGGTCATATTTTAAAGAATTTTGTCCAGTTTTGCTCCAGTTAGGGCAACCCCCCTGGCCCCAGTTACAACTAGAGGTATTTCAGAATACATAAAATATTTTCATTGCATCAACCAGCCAATTGTGTAGCTAGACAGGAAATACATTTGGAGCATTAATTGTATCAAAGTTACAGCATGATTTTGGCAGGGATCCCAAACACACCTTTGGAATAGTTTTCAGGAAAATCAGACTTTTTCATGTGTGACATAAAATATTACAGTCACCTCAACAGGAAAATAATCCAACAGTTACTAGAAAAACTCTACGAGTTCCAAGACTTGGGTTGAATCCCAGTTGTGTTCAAGTTCTCAGAAATTCATTCCGTGTCTGCTCTGCAGATTCCCATCTGTGAGGATGGTTTACCCTGCAGGGTAAACAGGGTTTAGAGGAGCACACATTATTTCTGGGAGCACTTCTAATCTTCCCTCTTGGACAGGTGAGGCTTCTTTCAGTCTTCAGTTGTGCCCAGAACAGGTTGCTGATGATTTGGAATTCTCCCTACAGCTCCTCAGAGGTGTCTCCTCCTGGTTGTGTTTGTAAAGCCACCCAAGGTCTCTTCCCCTTGTAGAAAACCTGCAGTGACTTGGTGTGGATGTTGCTTTTTTATCCCCCTTTTAGGCTGCTTGTTCTTGATCTAATGAACAGCAACAGGGAGCTGGTTTTTCAGACAGGGAGCATCTGATTGATGATGTAATATTTAATTGCACAGTTCTGGTTTCAGTTACAGCTGTACCAACACTGAGAGCTCCTGTGTGGTGCAAACCTCCCTCTGAGGGAATGCTTGAAAAGTGGGGCCCTCAAAGAAAATGTAAAATGTGCCTAAAAGAGGAAGGTTTTTCTCCAGGTCTTGACTTCCCACTCACAGGAAGCCCCAGGGTGCACAGAGCTGTGTGCTGGGGGCTGGGAACCCCAAGTATTTTGCTGTAGGACATCCCTGTCCTCTGGGGGTGCTGAGAAAGAAGGATGAGGATGGCAGGAATCAGTGTTTAAAGCAGAAGAACATTAAACAGAGAGAGCAAACTTCAAGTGGCAGAAGCTCCTTGTTCAGAGCACAGAGAGGGAATGAACTCACCTCTGGTGAAGATGGTTTCAAATAAAGCATTACAAGAGGTAACATTTACCTTATTAAAACAAGAGGTAGAACATTCATTTCTAAATTACAAATGACCTGAGACTTAAGCTCTCAGCACCTGACCATCAAATTTAGATTTCAGCCCTTGTACATAATTTATCATAATTACAGTGAAGATATTTAAATGCATATTGATTTTATCAAGAAGGTTAAGCCTCATATTTGTGAAATTAGTTCTGATTTCTGGAGACCTTAAGGCTAATCCTCAGCACTACAAGCTATCCATGACAGCCAGAAGGTCTGAAAATACCTTCAGGATGTATGGGAAAAATCTGGATCTCCAAAATATTACCACACATTGGTGAACTCTTAATGCCTTCCTCTCATTAAACCTTTGCTCCTAATCAGAGAGAGTGGGTGCAGAAGAGGGAGACAGGGGTAAGGTGGCTCTTGCTGCCTGCTCCAAACCTCTACATCAGATTTCCCAGCCTTTCTGGGACTGACACCACTGACAGATCATCACATTCACGAGCTCAGGCTGGAATGGTTATGAAGGAAGCAGCTGCATCCCTCCCTGCTGGAGCAGCTCCTGGGATTTGAGACTTCTCTGTCCCTCAGGGACCTTGCCCTGCCTTTGCCCTGTGATTTATTCCAGCAGAAATCTGCCAGCACCAGGTGCCATAACCTCCTGTACACCCCTGCCCCAGGCATTTGATGTTTTCTCATGGCAAAGTGTCAGCTTGTGCTGTGCCTTTGGAGGATGCACTGAGTGAGCAGAGACTGCATCACTCAGGAACTGTGTCCTTCCCAAGCCCTGATCTGAGACACTGACCCAGGTACACGTCCTTGAGGAGTGGAGGTGTGACCTCTGAGCAAGTGGAGAAGAAATATTGAAGGTCAGAAGCACTTAGATCCTGCAGGAGAGTTAGTGATTGCTCAGTGGCAAGGAAAAGAATAATCAGCCTTAGCAGAGATCTCTGAGGAAATCCTGCTGTGTTATGGGACCTGTTTTACATCCTGCCTCCTAACAGGATTGGATCATCTATCAGAGGTGGCTGCACTACAAACTGCCTTTTATCATACACACACCAAAGATCAGGTGAGAGGTTTAATAAAACACTAAATGGAACGAAATACCAAGGAAACAAAGCTATAATTACATCTGGAGATTTTGCCTTGCTTAGCAGGAAACCTTTCCATTATACAGTTT
The DNA here is from genome assembly GCA_013400215.1 of Cisticola juncidis. NCBI lineage: Eukaryota > Metazoa > Chordata > Aves > Passeriformes > Cisticolidae > Cisticola > Cisticola juncidis. The sequence goes on from VXBR01003728.1 coordinate 641,341, forward strand.
TTACATTTAGAAGGCACCAGAGTTCTCGCTTGACCAGTGATGCATAAAACAAAGAACCCAAATAATTCACAAAGAAAGGCAAATCTTTGTCATAAAATCCTGTGTGTTATCCTAAAAAGGCAAGGTTGAGAAGAAGCAGGAAAAATCCTAGTCTGAAAAATAGCTTGCTTTTCCTCCCTCGTGGTGAGGGTAGACCAGACCTTTACTTGGAGAAAATTGGCATAATTTCTTTCTAGTCAACCAATTAAAAGAGGAGAGCTCCAGAGTCCCTAAGGCTCTGATTATTTCATCCTGTGCTCCTGCAGAAATTTTAGTCACCATGGGGTAAAGTTACCATGATGCATGTCCTGGAAGATATATTAATAGTGAAACACTAGTACTACAATTTAATAGGATTAGCTGAAATTGCTGTAATACATTTTACAGATGGGGAAACTGGGACACAGGCAGACTTAATTTTAAGCAACTAAATCCGTATTTTGGCACCAAAGCAACCTGATTCTAGTAGTGCAAAACACTTAACTCCCACGTTTCAAAGGGCTGCAGTTCCGCAGTTCATTTTTCCTGGGGGCTGCTCCTGAGATGTAAATCAGCACCTAGCAGGGTGTGTCAGGACCAGGTTCCACAATTGTGTGCATCACAAAAGAGATTCCAACCAAGTCATGGGCCTGTCTCAGGGAATTCCTGCAGCTGCTTTATGTGATCACATCTTCTCTGTCCCTCCCTTGACACTGCTTTTCCCCACCTCTAATACTCAGAACTGAGTATTTTTCTCCCCCGCTGCTTTCAAAATCTAAGGATGAATACTTTTCTCTTCTAAACTGTGTTTGCTCCAGTGAAACCAAGGTTGCTACAGTGCAAAATTTTATTCCCTGCTGTGAGATGTTGTTTTTATTTGTTTTTCCCTCTTTTCAAGTAATTTCTCTCCCTTAATTTCTTTACTTTTTGCTCACTACTCTTCAGGGAAGGGAGCAGTACCAATTCTCCACCTGAAAAGCAGAGCTCTAAACTGTTAAATAATAAAACCCAAAATTGTCCAAGAACACCATGGCTGAGTTTCCACAGTCACAAACAAAGAGCAAAGCAAGTTTTTTCAGTGCTGTATAGTAAATCTTACCATCCCTGTTACATTATTCATTGTTACATTCCGAGTGCCTAAAACTGCCACAATTTGTGCTGATCCTTCTTTGCATTGTATTTTATTTTTTTTATTGCATTCTTATTCAGCAAACTCTGAAAATTATCCTGGGCTATTCTCTTTCTGTGCAAACTCCAGGAGAGCTCCCATCCTTCTGCAGCACCTTCATTATCCCCTGGCTTCTCCTGGTGTCTTGGCTGAATTCTCAGACCTGACTTTTCCCCAGTTCAAGAGGCCAAATTAGCACCTCACTTTCCATCTACCACAGCTATTAAAACAAATTTATTCTGCTGCAGAGTACCCCTGTCCCCCATCAGACACAGCCTGCCTGCTGTAGGCCTGGAGCTGGAGAAGGGGAGTGCTGCACTTGTGGATCCATCACCTCTCACAGAACCTGACAGTTCCAGTCCAGGAAGAATTTCCAACCCTAGGGCGGTGTATGTTTTTGAATTTATTGTTATATGTAAAATTCAGTTTACTGTGATAAGTTTGGTTCTGTGTACCCCCACCTGATTAATATTCTTTTGTTCCTCTCCTTCTCCCTCACAAGAGGTATTTTTAGGTTTGTCAGTTAATTCTCAATCATTTTTCCCACCTTCAGTTTTCTCCTCCCAGTTCTCTATGATTGGTCTAAAGTGCCTTCCTCCTCCCTTATTCTCCCCAGAGACTGTATCCCATTGTCTAGAGGCAGCCAATCCCACCCCTTTCTCCTCCCCTTTTATCTCCCTTAAAACCCTGTGTCAGAACAGAGTCTGACTCCAGTCCTGGGCTCAGAGCCGTGTTAATAAACCCTCTCTGTGGCACCCTCACTGGATCCTCCTTTCTTTTCCTCTGCCCAGCTACACCAACATCTCCTCGAACACTTTTAGGGTCACAGAGCCCACAGGAGTCAATCCTGCTCATGCAGAGCCTGAACTGAGCCTTTCCTGGGCTAGTCTGGGGCAAAAACCAGTGGCTTTGAGAGGCACTGTGCCCACGCGGGGCGCCTCCGGCGCCCCAC
>VXBR01003728.1:643558-701173 GCA_013400215.1 Cisticola juncidis
ATCTGTCCCTCTCCAAAGACCCTGGGGACCTCTGGCAGCTCCTGTGAGTGTGAATTTACCAAGAGAACAAAATCCCCAGTCCAATAAGCGCTGCTCTTCCTGCAAGGTTGTTACTGCCCTGAATGCCTGATGAAAGGAATTAAAATCTGCTCTTTTGCTTTCACAGGGTTAAGTAGAATGAAATTAAAAAGTTGCTTTACTTTGGAAGATTTATATTCCAGCTGGTTGATGAATGTAGTAAATAAGCTCACAATTGCACTTCTTCTTGTTGCTGTTAACTCTGCTTTTCCTGCTGGCTCCACTTCTCTACCAGTGCTGGGGGAAAAAGAGAAGAGATGGTAGGTCCTGGTGGCTCTAAGTCCTGCAGCTGTTGCCAAATGAAAACTCCTTTCCTTTCACTTTTCCAGGGCGAAAACCCTGGGAGAACACAGCAGGGACTCCAGAGGAAAGGCACCAGGGCCCATGCACAAGGTCCTCAAAGCTGCCATGTCGGAGTCCAGGATATCCCTCTGGCAGCCCTGGAGGGTCTGGGATCTGTACAGGGGGGTCTGGGGTCTGTACAGGGGGGTTTGGGATCTGTACAGGGGGGTCAGCCAGCCTCACACAGAGCCCAGGAGGACTCTGATTCTGACTTCTGTCCATGGGAGTGAATACTCACATGTAAGAAGTATCACAAATCCTAAGAACTTAAAAATAAATAGTAGTTAGTTTGTTATAGAATATAAATATAGAAATTAGGATTCTTAGCATATGGGGCTGAAGAGACAAGCTGGAGGAATTGGGGAGTGGCCCCTGTGCTCCTTGTTCTTGCTCTCGTCCCCCATCTTTTCCTGACTTGGACTTTAGAGATTGGTTTAGAGTAGAAATGCCATGTTAGTGTAGGTAGTAGGTATTGGTAAAATTTTGTAAATAAAAAATACGTTTTGGACGGTGGTTGGGTCGGAGATACCGCACTGAAGGTTTGGGGATCTCTGACCCGCCCAGTCCCCGCGTGTCCTGCTCTGCTGGGGACGCCCTGCAGAGCTGGACAAGAACTGAGAGATAATTTAGAATAAACAGCCTTGAGAACACTGCTGGACTCAGCCTGTCTGCTCTGGCTCTGGTGTGAAACACCCAGGGCAAAGAGAAGACTGAAAACCTGATTACCTTGGGAACAGCAACCCCAGGGAAATCCCCAGGGAACAGCAACCCTGGGGGAGACCCCACTGCCTCGGGGAACAGAAACCCCGAGGAGAATCTCAGGGAACAACGACCCCGAGACTGCCAGGTCCAGATGGCTCCAGCACACCCAAAACATCAGAACAGCTCAATCCCAACATCAGCTCTGCATCCTCAGCAACCCAGCCCTGGTGTTTAAATATATTTATAGTCATGGATATTAGCCATTATATAAACACACATTGTCAAGCAGTTAGAGCTAATCCTCCTACAGAGCCACAGCAGTGGTTCTTGCAAATGTGGATAAAGCTAAATATTATTTATATGTGTGTATCATAAGTATAGAAAGGAGGAGGTGGGTCCTTGCAAATTTCCTTAGGTTTCTTAATGGAATTATCACCTGTCAAATAATAACAAAAGAAAATAAAGAAATGCAACCCAGTGGTGATTTAAGCACTTTGCCTTGCATGGATCTGTATTTTTGGAAAAAAAGTAGGAGTAAAGAGCTACTCCAATGCACAGAGCCCCAGTGCAGGAGCCAGCAGCTCTCCTTGAACACTGGCTGCACAAAGGTGCAGGGAACAGATGTTCAAGGCCACAGACACAAAGTCAAAAATCATCAGGAGCTCCAGAGGATGAAGGGATTTAACATCACATCAGTGCAGTCTGCTCCCCCCCACAACCTCTCACAGTGACCAACTGATGTGCCAGCCAAATATGATTAATAAAAAACAGACTTAAAAGTGGCTGAATACAGAAATTCAGCACTTGGAAACTTTCCAACAGCCAGGACTAATCAAAAGAAATGACAACATTCAGTCATCCCAGCAGGACAGTGACACATTAATCACAATGTGAGGTCACAGCCATGTCCAGATACCCCAGTGAAGGTCACAGATCCTCCTGTGCTCAGACCTGCCCAGATCTGCAGTGCCCTGTTCCACCTGAAAGTTCTGTACTCTTACCACATCACCTTCATCATCATCTGCCCCTCCTGGTGTTTGTCACCCAGTCCTCCAGCATTTCTGACACAATTCAAGAAGCCAAATTAGCATCTTGGTTTTGCACTACCACAGCCATTAAACCACATTTATTCTGCTGCGGGGCATCCATGTCCCTCCACCAGAATTCCTCTGTGTCCTGCAGTCCCACAGGAGGAGAAGGAGAGTGTTGCACCTCTCCCTGAGCTGTGGGTCCATCACCTCTCACAGCACAGTCAGGCTGGTCACCCATGTAATCACTGCTGGCACATTAAAAGCAAAAACTTGTTCAGGAGCACCACAAGGTTTCATGAGATGATGCTAAGTTTGAGGAGCTGCTGCTTCTTCTCTGCTTACCACAGCACATCAGGGAAAAACAGATGCCACACACACAGAGATCACTGACGCCAATTTCTGGGACTGTTAGAGGGAACTGACAGCCTTTTCTACCATATAACCCAGAATTCCTCCTTTCTCCATACACAGAAAACTTCTGAACTAAACCAGGTTTAATCTTATACACGTCAATTAATTCAGATTCAAAACTACACAAGGAAAAGAACACTCCTGAAGTGCAAAGTTTGTGCCTTTCACAAGTGCACAGTCTGTGTTTAACAAGGACTCTTTGGTTTCTCCCACACCACCTCTCACCAGTGCTTCCTCAAGCCCCCAGTCCTGCAAAAGAAGAGTTTCTCCAACAAATGACTTCTCAGCACTGCTGTCCAGAGGATTCTCAGTCAATTGGCACTTGTGTGTGTTTTTTAAATTCTAAATTTGTACCAATATGAGCAGAGCCATTATAAAGTACTTAGGGATGGATGTTCAGCAAATTAGAAGCTGGGCTTAGATGAACTTTCCCTAACCCTTATAAAGAAAATTCCCTATTTTAGCAAGAACTGCTGTGTTGTCTATTACCCATCACATCTCACTATTGCTTCCATCTACTTAAAGAAATCTCTGATTACTTGTAGATATAAAGTCAGGTTTTTTACCTCTTTAATTTACAGAATAGTCATAACGGAAAATGTGTATCATCAAATAACAAACAAATTACTCTTCAATTATGGAACTGCCTACAGAGTATTCCTTATACACTCTCAAAATGAAATCTGAACTTGAAACACCAGAATAAGAACATATATTATTTAAAAACTAATTAGAAGAACAAATGTACAACAGAAAATGACACAGAAGACTGCAAGTTCTTGTAAGCTTCTGTTTTAGTGTAGAAGGGATTACAGGCAAGTAATTCACAACTGTGCTAATTACCAAAACCAGCCTTGCCCTTAATAGGTCACAGCAAATTCCAGTAAGGGTGAGTGTGATGAAGGGGTGGATTGGCTCATCAGGGGAGAGCAATGGAGAGGGATGATCCAGAGGGGGTGACCAAAGGAAAAGAGAATTTCTGCTGGGAGGAAGAACAAACCAGGACCTTTCCACGCTGTTGAACCAGAGTGTGTGCTCATCTCATTTCTATCTCTAATGTGAGGTCTGCTGCAACATTTTACCATTAGCATTTTAACAAGAAAAATATCCTAATTTAAAAGAGACCATAGCTTTGACTTCATCAGAGACATTATTTGGCAATTTAAGTCGTTCCTTTCAGCTTTAGAAAGAAATTGCACAGAGTTTGGTTAACAATCTCCTCATGTGATTTCAAATACACCCATTAAGGCTGGAATCTGAACCAAAACCTCTCAGCAGCACAAAACTATTTTACACCACCTCTGTAAAAGATGTCACTGTACCAGAAGACCAAAAGCACATCAATTTCTGTGGAATGAGAAATCTCTCAATCAGAGCTCCCATTAGGAGCAGAAGATGGGGCCCTGAGTGCTGCTGCATTATCCATCCTCCAGCCCTGTCACTGAACCCAGCACTGGTGAGGAGATGCTTTGTTTTAAACAGTGATGGTTGCACTGTCCTTAACCCAAAAAACTCCTGCTGTCACTTCATCCCCTGTCCAAGTGCTTTAAAAGAGGCAATACACAAGTAAATTTACAGTTTTTCATCTGAAGAGCTGTTAAGTTTCCCAAAAGCTTTGCCAGAGACACACTCAACACTGAGGGGAAAAACTCAGCAGAGCAAGAGTTCTTCATTTCCTGACATCCACACACAGAGAGCACAGGGCTGCATCCCCTCCCAGAACTGTTGTGTTTGGGTTTGTTTTTGAATCTGCAGCCAGTCCTGCTTTAGAAAAACATTTACAGAGAGGGCAGTGTTGAAACAAGGGGGTTTGAGAATGCAGACTGTGGAATGTTGAGTGTGTGTGTGTGTGCAAGGAGGGCAGCCTGAATCTGCTGGAATTATGGACACACACACATCTCAGATATTCTGCTGGAAAGCTGTCAGTGCTCATCCTCTAAACTGATGCACAGCCCTGAGTCCAGGGCTCTGTCTCAAAGCTGCTGCTGTTTATTCACAGTGGTTCCCATTAGCTTAAGTGCAATGCTGTTATTGCCATGGAGAGAGCAGGGCTCAAGGGCTGCTGCTTTATAGAAACTCAAATTGTGTTCATCATTACCCAGATTTGCTCAAGCCCCACAGAAAACAAACCCAAAAACACCCAAAACAAACAAAACCCCCCAACAAACAAAAATAAACTCAAAACCAAAAATAAACCCCACAAACCCAACACTTTCAAGACTTTCTTCCCTACCTGAAGAAATGGAGCTGTGTCCCGTCCCCCTGCCTGGAAAAGCATAAAAACCATTTTGAAAATGAAGCACAAACTGGACAAGAAGTTGTTTAAGGCCAGCACACAGGGCTGCCTGTCTGTGTTTCTGCATTTTCATTTCTAATCCTCTGGCCACACTGAGTGATGCTGGTTTGGCCTTCAGTTCTTAATGTTCTAAAATGGTGACAACAGCAACTGCAAAGAAACACCCAAAGCTTCTTGATTGTTCCCTCTTTTCATTTTCAAGCACATGATCAATGAGTAGATGCAATCACATGTGTGCCTTGCTCCTCTTCCTCAAGCCCAGTATATTCCATTTGCTTTCAGTTCATTACTAGAGGGTCAGAAACCCTTTTTTCCACAATTTTGGAGGTACCAAAAGCATTTTTTTTTCCTCTAGGATTTGAAGATGTCACCCTCTAAGGACATAACCAGATCCTACCACACCCATGTTCTATTTATTTACCTCCATGGCAAAACTCTCTATTTTCCTTTGCTTAAAAAGATGCAAAGAAGAAAAAGATTCTTGTTTCCACGATGGACCTATATTTTTCAGTGCATCTAACGAAGCAAATGTTTCATTAGAAAAGCCTAGAAAAACCCCCACATCAGATTAATAGAGGAATGTGGGACCCAATTAATAAAATACCATGGAATTCTTGAGTTTGGAAGGGATCTCTAGAGGTTACCTTGTCCAACAGCCCTGCTCAAGCTGGGGCACTTAAAGCAAGCAGCCAGGCCATGTTCAGAGAGCTCTGAATATCTCAAAGGTTCTTATTAAGAACTGTTTAAAATGGCCTATTCTTTAGGGTAAAAAATTCAGATCAGATCAGTGCAGGCCTTGCTAGGTCATCTTTTGATTTATCTTCCCTCACACAAGAAAAGAAGTTTAAAAGTTAACAATGAAACTTCATTGGCAATGATTTCTTCCTAGAAAGAATAGGGTGTGAGCACCTAAAACTCCACCAAAGAAGGGAAAGATGGCACAAACTGCATGTCTGAATGCACTGGGAAAACTCCAAATACTTTCAACAAGCCTACCTCAGAATGAACACCGCCTCGAGATGTTTGCATCACATCAAAATTCAGAAATCTCTGGTTCTGAAGCTTTGTTTTTATGGATTTTTCATCTCTTGCCTCAGCCTTGAGATTTTATAAAGGAACTGAGCAGGAACTGAATTTTAAAAGCTCTTTATGATTCTTCTCTTTAAAATTTCAAAAAAAATCCAATCTCCTTAATCCTGGGACAGATTTATGTATAATTTATGTGTACAAACTCCCTTCACATACACCGACTCCTGTGCTTAGGGCTAGCATTGCTTTATTTCTAATCGAGATACACAGAGTAACAATGAAAGAAGGAAGTCTGGTAGCATCAGCTGTACACACAATAAAACAAATATCACCCTTGGAGCTCTCCAGGATAACACTGGAGAGCTGGGGAGGTGATTTGCAGCACAGATACCAGGGATCAATGGCTTTGTACATCTGTACTGGAGAACAGAAGACACAGGAAGTCCTGTTTGCAAAATTAATCCCATATCTTGCCTGGTATTTCCACGTCTTTGAAAGGATTTTTAATTTTCCCCCTTTATTAAAAAAATCCTTCAGAATGGCAAATTACAGATGGCAAACAATGAAGTAATAACATTTCTAGGGAGAATCCATTGCACCCAATGATTCCCTTTGTATCCAGATACCATTTGGGTGCTCACTAGCTCTGGGTATTACTGTAGCACCAAAAATAGAGTAACTTATATATTTGTACAGCAATATCTCAGAATGCATAGAATTTACATTAAATTCCAGCTCTAATATAACTATAAGGGCTGAACAGTCTTTCTCAGAGAGGGAAACTTAGCTGGGTTAGGGACACATGGAATAGAGGAGATTAAATTGCACACAACTGTTGGTTATATTAAAACAATTAGTCAAGGTATAAATAGAAATAGAATTAAAATAATAATAACATGCCACATGTATCTCTCGGAATTCCAGCAGAATACTTTGAAACCTTCTCACGAAATGGCTTGTACTGATTCAGAGTTTAAATATTCCAAAGGAAGACCATCCTGTGATCCAGGGGACCTAATTTCAAACCAGCCATTCACACTGCAAAGAGATCACAGCAGGGGATGTGGCAATAATGAGCAACTGGATGCAAGGGAAGACTTCTGCTGCCACTTAACCAAGGCCTGTCCTCCAGCATCTCCAATTACTCCCCCAGGCCTCAGAAGAGCTCTCTCCTGTGCAGGCATAAAATCTCAAGTGCAGCAAAACAACTTAAACTTGCAAAGGTACATTAAAGCAGAGCTCAAAGGCTGTTAGTCAAAAAATCAAGATTTATGGAGATGGGCAAAGGCCACAAATTAATATAGAGTGCAGTGTTCAAGGGAGATATTTGAAGGGATTTGCCAGGTAAGGAAGATCATTAATCTTCCATGTGCCAGGCTGGAGGAGTGCAGGGGGTTCTGATTCACACCAAAAATTGAGGGTCACTGTCCAGGCACCTTGGAAAGGTCCAACCTAAATTCTGCCCAGTGCTCCAGAGTGGCTAAAACATCTCTAACTAAAATCTAAAAACACTAAACAGGTTTTTCAAGTAAGCAGTGGTCAGGAGGGAGCAGCAGTCTGATCCCACAGGAACAAGGATTCCTGTCCCTGCTGTTGGAACAGCACACAAAACAACAGCATAGAGCAGGAGGTCTACAGTGAAAGGCTGCTCCCCAAAAAGAGCCCGAGCCTGTTTATTTCTTCCATTTTTATACATTTGTGGGTCTGGTTATGGATTGGCTTCTGGGGTTGCTACCCCTTCACCCCACTGGCCAGACCAGCTGTCAACCAACATTATTTTCAGGCTGGAAATATGGAAACAAAGGACAGTGAACAAAAACAAGAAGCTTTTGTGCTTTTTGCTCCAAAGTGTGAGAAAGTGAAAAACTGTATTGTACAGAATATTGTAGAGAATTAATATTAATTAATATTGTACAGAAACTAAAGATCTTGTTCATAAGACTCCATCTTATGAACAAGTAGAAGGCTTTAAAAAAACTCAGAAAACCCAGGGCAGCCCCCAAGCCCAGCTCACACCCAGAGCCCTCCAGGCTCCCTCCCTGCACCCCGGGTACCCCCAAACCTGCCAGGGAGGAGATGAAGGGGACACCACAGCCAAAGCAGGGAAAAAGAACAGTGACCCCAAAAATGGGGATTGCAGAGCCCTGGTAAAGCCCTTGAGGACCAGGGGAAGAGGAGTTAGAGACTCGTTTGCTGAACAAACTCATTTATTTGTGCTCAGCTCCAACTTGGTTACCAGCAAGTTCTGTTTGAAAACTCCTGCATTTCCCTAAAGCACAGAGATTCAGCAACAATTTCATGTGTGGCCTAAATGACAAATGAGACAAATCATTTGTGCTCATTAAAGCCATTTTTACACTACTGTAGCTTCCAAAAATATTAACAATAAGTGAGTGTTGATGAAAATGTTGTGGGAAAATTTGAGTGATTTTATTGTGTTTATAATATACAGTAGTAGTAACATGAAACTATCAATGTTTAATAAATTTTTTAGCAATATGTGATATAAATTATAAATGGGTGACTATGTCATAGAAAAGATGAATAAAGTTTTCAGATATTTGCTAAACATGTGCTGTAACTTTTAGAAGAACTAGTAATTACAAAGTGACCAGGGATAAAAAAGTTTCCAGATATCTTCAGGAAGCAAATTTTAATTAAACAACAACAACAAAAAAAATCAATTAAATACAATTATACTGGACTCTGCCATACTGTAATTGTTTAATGAGTCTTTCTTTCTAAGCTGCCTGGAGATACTGACTACTCTAAATGCTATATTTGGAGAAGGAACAGGAAAAGCTTTCTAATTGTTGTTGGAAGCTGCTGAGCAACTTCTTAATTCCAGACTTCTATTCTTAGAGACAAAATATTATTAGGAAAAAGATATTTCAATGAAAGGCAACCTAATGGTTTTTGCAGCATTTTTTGTAGGGCAAAATCACATTTTCATCCCAGTATGCAAGGATCAGTAAAAGCCTGTTTTAATTACAAAAATCTTCTCATAAGTAAAAGTCTCTGCATTAATATTGGTTATGAGGGTATTTGAGGGTTGATACAGGTGGCTACTTATAAAAAGAATATATCAGTATCTAAAAGGTGATTAAGTCCAAAGTACTCACATTTTTCCCTTCTTAGATGTCAGTAAAGGAGAGAAATCAAGATCCCCCAGCTGCAGCTTTCTCCAGTTCATCACAGATAATTAAAGCAGCCCTTTATGCAAAGGTGAGACAACTGGTTAAAAAACAAACAACATAAACTCCCTTTCTCTTCCCTGAATCTCTTGATTTTCTAATATTTTAGGCTGTGGAAATACCAAATGTTCATTACTGCTGGCTCACCCAGCTGAGGAATACAGAGCAGTTACTACTGCTGACATGGAGACCAGAATTATTTCTCTTTAGGGAGTAGTACTGCTCTGAAAAATAAAAATAAACGAGCTAAGAATAAGGGAGAACATTTTATTTCTCTAATGAGGAACATGAATATCCACACACCTGTGCATAGCTCTTGCCAAGCCCTCCCAACAAATGGACCTGGGTCCCTTTACAGCTCCTGAGTCTTATTGTACTTTGTAATAACTCCAGCCCAGGCACAGCACTGCACTCATTTGACTCCTTAAAAACATTTTATTTTTGCCCTCTGTAAAGTTCCTGTCTGTATTCCATGGTTAGCAAACTCCACACAACGTGAGGGGATAATTCTCAAGCCCATCCATTTACCTCAGTTTGGACTCTGTCAGCAGCAGAGGAAAGAAATAATTTCAGAGTCTCAGTGCCTTGGTAAAATTCTGCTTCATTTCCTGGGGTAGATTTGTTCTCAAGGTTGCTTTTTCTACCTGCTCTCTGATGACACTATTACCTGGAGGGGGACAAAACTCCTGCAATAATTGGAGCAGCTTCATAAACCAGAGCCTAAATTAACTGAATTCAAATGTATACAGCAACAGGGAAATTGTTTGCAAGCATAAAATTCCATTCCAATCTGATCTATCGATTGTGCACTTACTCCAAAATTCAATTAACCTGCTGCCTGCAACAGCTCTGCACAAGTGCATAAAACTGAACTGCAATGGGTAATTGTTTGCATGATCAGGTCAGTGATTCATCCACATTAAGTTGTTCAAAACTGAAAAGCTTGTGTGGGTACCAATGCCAAGGGCTCCTGCCTTCCCTGCACAATTATCACTGATGCCTCCCAGTTTGTCTTCCCTTGTTCAGTGAAGAAGATGCATATTTACAGAATTTAAATGAAAGTTAATACATCTTCCACACTAAAATTATACCAGCCCCTGTATCCTTCCATCTGGATCCGAGCAGGCAACTCCACTCATGTTCTATTTATGCAAAACCTGCTCAGAACAATGACAGGAAGAGAGAATCAAAAGGGGACAAATGGCACAAAAGAAACATTTTGCACCTGTTCTCTCCAAGAAAAAATTTTTTAAAAATTCACAGATCTCAGTATTAATCTCTCAGTTTTAGATCAGCACAATTTGCTTGCCTTTCTGTCCTTAATTTTACACCTGGATATCACAAGACAAATTCTTTCATAAATGAAGAAATTAAGGTTATTGTCTCAAAAATGCAAATGCTTCCTGCTACTTATTTCCTAATTTTCTCTGTATGTGCTCTAGATTGCATGAAGCCTTCCTGTATAAAATTAGCAGTAATCAGTCCTCATACTGTAGCACTGAACAGCTCCTGTGCAGGAAAGCCTAAGTGAGTTCCAGATCCCTAGGGGTCAGGAAAATGAAGTTTTCTGCCAGCAGACATTGGGTTTCAGATTTCCTCTGGCAGGGCACTGCCATATATAACAGCAGCATTTTCATAAACACAACAATTATGAGAATTTCAGTCACCTCCTCCTGACAGAACAAAACCACACAAAAATGGTGTGGTGTTCAGACTGCTGATCTATCTAATTGTATTTTCTTTGATAGATTGCTGTGGTTTTTCAGCACCCCAAACATCTCAGCAGATGAGATGCTGAGGAATCAAAGCAGTGTCCCCATACCTGTGATTTGCATCCCACAGGGAATAACCCCATAGGGGGAGTCTGTGTGTCCCTGATCAGGCAATTGAGCATCACAAAACTCTCCCTAATTCACAAAGCAAAGTTCCACTTTGTCATTTTTTTTGTGGGTGGTTTGAAAGCATCAGGCCAAATCTATGTGATTGCTTATGGTTTATTATTAAACACAGCGATCTTCATGTGCTGCACATTTTATTTGAAAATTAAAGAGCAGTAAATAACCTCACTGCTTATTGCAGCAATCCCAGAACTGGTACGAGGATTTCTCACTAAAGTCAGTAAACATTTATTGCATGTTTCACTGTCCATCTAATCAGACTGGGGAATCATTTGCTTCTAATAACCAAGAGGAAAGGAATGTAGGTATCCAAGCACAATAATTTTAAAACAATTTCCCTGGCAGCTCCAGGAGCACATCTTGATGAGTAACTCACCCCTTAGAATAGCACCAGTTGGCAATACAGCCTCCTTTGTTTTTCCATGTCTCACTTTTTTTACTTTTAAGGACAGAGAGGCACTTCTCAAGTCTACTGCTGGTTTCTGTGTGTGACCTTCTGCAGCGTGAACAGAACTCAAAGCAGATGGTGATAAAGTTGCACAGAAGATTTAAGTTATACCCTGATCTGGAGGTCAATCTTGTTTTCAAGAGCTGTTTCAGCTTCTTGCAAAAACCCATCCACTTCTCACAGGAGCTAATGGGAATCTTTCAGCTTCTTTCCACAGGGTCTGGATTTATCTTCAGTTTACTTGTTTGCCAGAACACACAGTAAAAAAGGACCAGAGCCTGCTGTAGTTTCTTGTAGTGATCTTCATTAAACACCCAAAAGCACAGAGAGAGCTGTGATGTATCTTTTGTAATGATCATTGGTGTATTTTGTGATATAATAGTAGTGTAGTAGTGATACCAGTAGTGTACAAGACATTCTGCATCCTGAACAAATCCCTACAGCAAATCTGGATCCATGGCATTCCCAAAAAAAAAAAGACACCAAACACCTGGCTATGGAACAAAGTAGCTACAGAAAGGTGAAGATCACCTTCAAGAAATGATCTCCTAAATGCTCCTCAGTTTTGAAAATTATTCCCACCCTGTCTTCCACCCAGATCTTTCCCACCTAATAATGGAGTAATTGAAATATTCTTTTTGCAACAAAACCAAAGATCTTGACCCCAGTAAGCTCTGCTACTGGAAAAGCAGTGCAGAAGTTCCCTGGAGGTCTCCCAAGGTCTGTGCTATAAGAGCACTATTGGATTTGCAGTGAGAGACTCAGCAGGATAAAAAACAATAAATTAACTAGATTAGATTAAATAGTCAGACATCCTCTCTTTTGAAAGAGAAAAAATAATCTAATTGAAAAAAATTAGAAAATAAATTACATACCCTGGGCACAGTCCCAGCAGAAATTGCTGAGGCTGATCTTTTGAAACCCTTCATTTCTGCAGAAGAGGAATAATTTCACATTTGGAAGTTTCTGCTACCTTCTGGGAAACCAGATTAATTGCACAGTCCCAGTCTCAGGATCAAAACCGCTCTGATGTTAGCACACATACTTTTTTTATTTTGGATTATCTATCCCTTGCTGTTCAGTTCAGATAAATTTCATAAACTACAAACTTCATGGCACTTTATTGAAGCTGATACTCTGGATAACTTCAAGATTAATGAGAAGATTCCTTTGCTGTTGCTGTTACTGCATTTCTTAGGTGGTGCCCACAGACCCAGGCAAGCTGATGGGAAATTGTGTCAGGAGCTGCACACACAGAGCAGGGGATTTATAAACCACAGAGCAGGGACACAGCCTGGGCTTGGAGTGTCAAAAAACACAAATACCCCACATATACAGTACCTGGGACAGGTTTTGCTCTCAAGAACTGTGAAGGGTTAAAGGAGAAGACAGAAAAGTGAATTTCTTGTCCTGGGGATTGATTGCAGGGCACAAGGCAGGAAGGGAAAGGGATCATGGATAGGACAGCACAAAGTAGGGACAGAGGAAACTCAAACTGCAACAAGGTCTCTAAATTCCAACAGGAATTTATATAAGTAAGTTAATAAATTCCTGCTTTTTAGCTCCAGTTCTCTCCAATTTTCTTGTCTAGGTCATCCAAGGAGAAGGAAACTCATTCACAGACCCCAGTGCTGCTGCAGTGAATCAGTATTTACCCTGTGCTGTCCTGGACTCCACTGTACCATTGCTGCTAGAGTGTCTTTGTGCAGCTACTCTGAATTTGTGCTCATTTATATTAGTATTATATTTTAATCTCTCCAATTCAGTTCTTGCTCTCTCCAGCTATCACGTTTCAGTTTTTTCCAGACCTCTCAGAACAAGATGAAAAATAGTATCATTTTTGTTTTTTTAAAAAAAAAAAAGTTATTATGAAACTCACTTCTGCTTTAAATTTTTAACCAGCACCGCAGACAGAGCCTTTGAGCAGTTGCCTCAAATTAGACTTAAAATGAACCTTTCATAACTCCAAGCCTTGAAAAATTCTGTCCTGTTGTGAGTTTTATTCAGTCCCTTATTTTAGCTTGTGGAAGTGGGGAAATCCAATCTAATGATGAAGATGCAATGAAAGGAACTGCACTGGGGGATTCCTCCATCTACCTGGGTGCAGATTCCTCCACTTCCAGGGGTGCTCCAGGCATCTGGGAGATCATCCAAGCAATGCTCCTGAGCACCCAAATCCTACCTGCTGCAGCTTCTTTCAGCTTCCCTTAGAGGACAAATAGCTGTAACTATTTAATATGAGCCTAAATCAACTCTAGGCAACACTAGGAAGTTTTTAATGTTGATATTTAGGCTGCTAATGGAATAACTCAGCAAGGTTTTAGTTTCCAGATACTGAGCCCACTTGCTTGCCTTTGCAGTAAGTTATTCACCCATAAAGAGAAGAAAACCATGTCATGGGTAGCACTGATCTATGAGCTGCCATCATCATCTAAGGACAGATTTTCAGTGTGATTTCTTGGCACTGACTATTGAACACCCAGCTTGTCCTGTGGGGCCTTACAGTACTGGATACAGGCCAAGAGCAGACTAATATTTCTACAGCACAAATCAAAATACCACAATGGCTTAGGGTTCAACAGTATCCTTTCCACTTATTTAAGTGGCTCCACAGCCATTCTTTCAAACCTCTTAATCCTCCAACATTTTTCCCTTCAACATTTACCATAAAAATGTGTTCTCTTCTGGGTACAGTGCCAAGGCCCACATTTCCCCAAGGGCTGGTCATTCCTCAAACCCAGATGCTTGTTTTCCTTCCATATCTCACAGGGCTAAAGCCCAGGAGGTTTTTATACCCTTCATAATGCAGTTCCTGACCCCCACAAATCTCCCACTTCCACCAGACCTGATCAATACAGCACTGAAGTTGTCACTGCCCATGTGTTTGTGCAAACCTGCTGCTGAGCTCACTGCTGTTCCCTTCCCCTCTGCTCCACCAACAGCCCCTTGAAATCAATTATCAGACCCACTGGGACTTCAGTTCTAATTGCAATGAGATTTGTGGCTCCTGGACCAAAATCAAGTCCCACAACACAAAAAGTTTTCTGTTCATACCTCATTTTCCAATTTTTTTTTGAAGTCCCTACAAAACAGCCAGCCTCTTGGAAGGCTGAGATTTTATAGCTCTTTGTCAGCACTTACTGAAATTATCCCATACACAATGAGAAATCCAGTGTTAGAGGGAAGAAATGGCATTACCTCCTTCCTGAGTGCCATGCCAGCTGAGCCCTCAGGGCTTTATTTCCCACCATCTGTAACACCTCTCTATTCTCTTTATACTCAGCTCCATGAGAATCCTCTCACACTCTTTATGTCTAAAATGTTGTCTCCGATGCTGTGAGTTCCTCTCCAGGATTGATCTGAGCTACCCATGTTGCACAAAATACTTTGTGTTTTGTTTTTCAGAAATATTAGCAGCCTCACCGTTTCCGTGAGGAAAACAAATTCAACAGAGAGAAACTTCAGCACTGGGAATGAGGAGGCTTTTAAAAGATTGGAGATAGCCTGGTAGATTCCCCACTGCATTCTTCCACTTCAGTCTGGCTGCAGTAACATGGAAAAAGGGTCTCAGTGGTGAATTACAACTCATCCACACAAGCCCTACATGAGAAACGTTTTCTTATCAAAGTCTCATAGACAGGACTGTTTTAGCTTTGAGCAACCTTCAGGTATAAACAATCCCATTAATCAACAAGTTGTCTACAGCAAATATCCCCAAAAAGCACAAGAAACTGCAATTCCCAAACTGGATATAGAGGAAAAAACCTCCCAGTTGGATACATTAGGAATTAGAATAGGGAGCCTGTTTAGGATGGAGTGCAACCCATCAAAAGACCCAAAAATATTCAACTCCCATGAGAATGCCAACAGGATTTTTTTTTTTTTTTTTTTTTTAAACATTTTTCTCTAAATTCCAGCCAGGACATGGGACACACACACACACCACAAAATTCCATCTTTTCCAGGATGTCCTTCAGCATTCAAATCCCCAAAGCCACAAACAGCCCATATTAACGGGGGATAACTTGGCAATGACAAAGGCACATAACTTGCTAGGAGAAAAACACCAATTGGTGACATATAAATATTGCTTTGACCTCGGGGTCAAATCTCTGAGAAACTGCTAAATTACAGGAGTGTTTGTCTACCTAACTCCCCCTGGTTTAATGAAATAGATGCCTTTAGGGACTGGAGTGGTAGAAAGCCAGGAAAACGCCTCAGGCACCTTTGGCCACAGCTTTGACACCATTCCAGAATGGCTGCTGCTAGCAGAGCATAGCCAGCTACTAACTAAAAGCACTCTCAGCAAACTTTTCCCTGCCTCTGCAGGAATGCACACTCACCTGGCCAGCTCCCAAAGCCATGTGAAGCAAACCAGAATATTTTGGGATGAGCGTTGTCTCATCCCCGCCGCCGCCGCTCAGTGCAA
Source organism: Cisticola juncidis (assembly GCA_013400215.1). Taxonomy (NCBI): domain Eukaryota; kingdom Metazoa; phylum Chordata; class Aves; order Passeriformes; family Cisticolidae; genus Cisticola; species Cisticola juncidis. The sequence continues at coordinate 659,417 of VXBR01003728.1, forward strand.
GCGCAACAAACAGGCTCCTTTTTCATTCCCTAAAACCATTATCACAGCTGGGCTGCTGATCCATCACAGGCCTGGGTGCAACATGTCCCCAGCCCAGGTCCCCTGAAAAAAAAGGTCTGTGATGTGCCCTAGGAAATGCTGCATTTACTGCTCGTTTTTCTGAGCACTGCAGAGCTCCGCAGAGATGTTGGACAGTGATGCAAAACCTGAAGGGACCTCTCCTCTCCTCTCCTCTCCTCTCCTCTCCTCTCCTCCATAGGTCTTGGATGCACAGTACAAGGACAAGATATTAATTTAATTCACAGCAAAATGTAAGATTTATCAAAAGACACCAAGGCTTAAGAGGATCAGCCTGTTGTGCTAACAGCAATTCATCTCCCCCACACTCAGTACATCAGCCATGCTAGAAATAAGTGATAGTTTTTCAGCAGTCTCTGCTTTCATTTAAAACACAGACTGTTTAATCATTATAACTCTCTAGAACCCAAAAGGCTCTGTCCATTATAGAACTAAATACTCAATATTTATCTATGCAAGAGGGATCATGCAATTTTCTCGACACACTTTAGGACTGTGGTGGATTTTAGGACTTGAGTCCAACAGGGGATGTCAGTGCATCAAATACTTGAGGCTTTTGCCAGAGCAATGAAGGGTGATGCATCACTCTCATTACTGTCAATAAAATCACAGAGAGCTTTGGGGATGCTCTCAGTATAGCAGGGAAGAGTTAAGGAATGACAGGCTCTTGAGCTGGGTTCATAAAGGATTCCAAAAGTTTAAGATAAGAGAAAATCAATGATTTTTCCAAGTGGCTAAGTTAACAGGGACAGAGGCAGTGCTCTGCCACAGCAATATTTAGGCTGTTGCTGAAACAGAATTTTAATCCTGTTAAGGTCCCAAGCAAGAAGGGATCACAGATCAGTGGAGATGCTGCACTTGGACAGCCCAGGGACTGAAGGGGAACTCACCTGACAGACTCTCAGCTTGTGAATGACTCTACCAAGTAAAATAAGAGAGATTCAATATAGCTTATTAATAATTAGTTCTAGCATAAAATATCAGTGACATTCTGCCCTGTATTAATATTTTGCCTAAAGTGATTTGCAGCCTTTCTCTGTCTACCATTCTATATAATAAAATACACCCAAGGTCCAGCTCCTGTTCCTGCTGCCAAAACATCTCTAATCAGCTTGTGCCCTCCCACTCCCACCTTACTTTAGTTTGCTCTGTAAAGGAAGCAACCCCAAAGAGTCTCTTCATAATTTTTAATGATATTTTTTTTATCTATCTTTTCATCCCACCAGCTTGTCCCTGTTTCAAAGTAATTTTTTACACGTATTTAAAATATGAGTTTGTAAGCAAAGAAACAAAAATGCATTGTCTCCAGATAACCTGAAAGGATCCAACAGAGACAAATTGCCTACAAATATGTTAAGATTGTGGTTTAAAGTTTGTTTATTGACAAGAAAACATTGGGACTTTGCAGCAGAGAAGAGATGTAAGGATGGAGTGGATTGACCACTTTAGCTCCAAGGAAATTACCAGTGTGTCTCTTTTTCAGTATCAAAGTCACAAGAACATGTTTGGTGTACACAAATCCAGCACAGCAGTGTTTCCAGAGGAAAGCAGGGCAATTATGGCCTTGAGCTGTTCTGCAATTTTGTATCTAAACTTACAAAATACACTTTTCCAGTATAAGAAATTATCTCAAAATTGCCAATCAAATCACTCCAGGAAACAAGATTTTTCATTTCTCAAGCTTACAAGAAGTAATTTGCCAATTAAAGCCAAACAGAGTTAAAAGAATAATCCAGGGAAGCTTTCTTGGAATTTATTTATTTAACTGTGTGCAAAATCCAACAAAAACCCCCCTCCCCTACAGCTGACCAAGCACAAAGCATAGAGAGTGAAAAACTCTAAATCTTCTTACTGCTTACCTGGATTGGCCTTGTTTGGTTTTGAAAGCCAAGATTTGATTACTATGCAAAATAGAAAGACATAAATATTAGTTAATTTGGATTTCCCAGCTAAAAACTATAAATTCCTTACGTGAAATGTGATTTCATGAGATCATTTTGTGTACAAGTTATTTGTTTTATGGTGCAGGTGGTTATTTAAGTGCTGAACTGCAAGGATTTTTGACCCAGAGAGCTTTGACTCTTCTGTGCCACTTCAGGCAACAATGAGGTGAACAGAGGCAAGCTGAAAAGTGAGCAGGGAGAAATGGTAAATTGTTGGCCAGCCTGGCACAAGGTCACACAGCACCACAGAAGGTGACACAGGAGGCATCAGGTGAGCTAAGGGGACACAGGCTGAAGGAAAGGAGGGGCTTCTCCCTCCACAAAAGACAGAAATAAATGGTGGAACCCTTCACCACAACACTGCAGATGCACAGAACTCATTTATTCAGAACAAAGACCCAAACTGTGGTCTAGGTGCAGTGTCCAGAAATCATCTATTAAATCTATTAAGTCTATTCTATCTATTAAATCTATTAAATCATCTATTAAATCTATTAAATAATCTATTAAACCCAACCATGAGGTGTGGGTTTATCATATCAATTAAAGCCACCAATCATCTGGGGTTCATTTGTTATTGATCCTGGGATTCACAATCTCACTATCATTTTCTAACTCTGTGGCTGCAAACTGCAACACTGACCTGCCTGATTGGCTTGCAATGAGTAAATCCTCATTTATGACGAGTTTCAAAGTGGAGCAAAGGGAAGGAGATTTGCCAATAGCCCCCAAACCATCACTTTTTCTATGCAGAACCCTTACTTTTCCTTGGAAACGGTGATGATAGGAAGCACTAAAAAGGGTAGATATTCACCCAGACAATTGCAAAGATGACTCACAGCATTCCAGAGCTTTCAGTCTCCCTTCCTGTGCATCACTGTGAATTTCCAAGCTCAGGCTACAGCTGTAAGAGAAGTTTGACAAACTCCTGTTGTCACAAAAAACCAGCAGCTTGATGGAGCTTTCCTGGTCACAGGGATTTCTCCATAGCTGAACTGGCTCAAGAAAAAACAGAGGGTCAAAACATTCTAAAGATTTATTTGCTGGAAACATTAAGTTTTTATCTAAGCATCCTGACAGCCTTTCAAGTATTTATGCAGGTACAGTTTACAGGTTATAACATGACATTGCCAATGTGTTCTACCATTTGAAATAACACTTCCTTATTTTTACAGTTTAATATTCACTGCTGAGCTGTCCTTGCTTGTAAAGGACTGTCAGGTTCAAATGTAGAATTAGATGATCCAAGACATCCTGTCTCTGGTGAATAAAAATTTTACAATATTGAATTTGCCAGAAGAGTAATAAAGATGCCTATTCTGTATCTGCAAGTTATTATCTCTTTTTCCCAACGTTCCACAAATTGCAGGATTTGCACACAGGCTGGTTCTTCCTTAACCTGAAGAAAGGCTTGGCAATCTGCCTATTTATTATGCTAATCCTCGTCTGCCATTTAGTTTATCTTTAGTTGAGCATTAGTTTATCTTTAAATGTTAAGCAGAAATAATCAACACAGAGAGCTGGAGAAAAAAAAACACACACACACACACAAAATCAACAGACACACACACAAAAAACCCACAGGAAAAAAAAAAAACAAAAACCAAAAACAAACTACAAAAAAACCCAAAACAAAACAAAACAAAACAACAACAACAAAAAAAAAAAAAAAAAAAAAAAAAAAAAAAAAAAAAAAAAAAAAAAAAAAAAAAAAAAACCAAAAAACAAAAAAACAAGAAAAAAACCCCAAAAAACCCCCCATGTTTATGCCTAGTTACAAAATTCCCAAGATTGATCCTTCTTCAGTGGAGTTACCATGGGCAGCTGAAGGTTCCAAGAATAACAATGCTCTCAATGAAAGCATTGAAGGAAAAAAAAAAAAAAAAGAATTATGTAATATGGATTAAGTGATATAGTGAAATCAAGAATTTCAGTTACAACAACTCCCAGCACTCTCGCAACCTCCTCTGAGAAGATTTTCTGCATATGTAAAGAAATATTTTGGGTTCAGGAGAACAGAACACCTCCTGCTTTGTCTTGGCATTTTCTGAGAGAACAGAGGCATCAGTCACACCATTTCCTCCTCAGTAAAGTATCTGGCATTACCTAGGAGCAGATGGATGGGGCCCAGCCTGTGCTGAGACAGCCCTGGAAAAGCAGATTTTCTGAAAAGTCAGCAGGAAAATCACAGTTTAGGGTCTGATTTCAAGTGTGCCCAACACCAGCCTCCTCACAAACTTCATTAACCACAAACTCCATTAATCCCCCACCACTGGCTGACCAGAAGTTTGGCAGAAATTATGCAGAGTTCTCTGCAGCATTTTCCTTTATTTGTCCTCACAGCACTATGTAACAGATCTCTTTTGCTTGTCTAAGAGGCAAATTGGATAAATTTTTTGGTTTCAGTTGCAGCAGTCAACATTGGTGGCACATAATACATTTAGGAACTTTATAAAATGATACAAGGGTAAGGCATCTTGACTAAAGCACTTGGAAATGTTTTGATTGTGAAATAACTCTACTAATTCTCATAACCAGACTGGTAAAAAGACTTTCAGAACACTTCCAGAGTAAAAGTCATTAAAGACAGCTGAAGTACTCAGTAAGATATAGAAGGTTACTAACACACTGCTACAGTTCATCTGAAGCTCCTTAAGCCTTTAAATTCTTACTCAGAGAATAAGTGTGCCATAAATAATATATGTTTGGGGAAGTTTTAATTATGGTTGCCAACGGCTTCTGACACAAAAGCCCATTTAACATGTCCATAAACATCCAGATGGTTATAGGAACAATTCCAAACACTCATTTTAGCACAGCTAATGCTGTTTTGTTTGTGAAGATCAGGAGTATTTTGGAGTTTATACCATTCCCTATTGTAAAGACTCAGGGGATTTGGGGATTTATAGCATTCCCTGCCAAAACCCATGAATTCCCAGGTTCTTCCCCATTACAATTGCACATTCTGTTTTACCTAATCCATACTTCTGTTAAGCATTAATTGGCAGATTTTTCTTGCCTTTGAACACCCCCAGCATCAACACAGAAGAGTTAACATGGAACAACAGAGTCAAGGTATAATAGACAATACACCAATCACATCCAATCAGGTTTGAACACAGAGTCTTTTAATTAGGGTATATAAGCTTTAAATCATTTTAAATCATTTTAACTCTTCTTAAGTCATTAAAACTCTTCTTCAAGAACCTCAGTGTCTCTCTCCCCCACTGCAAGACATGTAACAGAATATGAGGACTGACCAGTTTGTCCTTCCAACATCCCAGCTGCTTCTGCACTGTCACTGAATTTATCCCTGTGGAATTCCTCCCCAGGCTTTCTGCAGAAATACTTAGAAGAAAATCACCTGGGCTGTTCACAGAAGTAAAAGTCACTGTAAATTAGGGAAAAAGAAACACCAATCCTCCGTGCTAAAAATAATGAAAACATGGAGTGGGGGGGATAGCAGGACAAACTGCATTCCCATTTTCAGTGTTTACCATTTGAGCCCTTTGTTGTTGTATTGATTTTGTGTTGCAACAATTTCAAACAAATAGCCCAAAAGGCAATGGTTGCAAAATAATGGTCACTGTGGAATAGAGTGTGGGATGGAACAGAATGCAAAGTTATTGCCCAGCTCTGCACTGAGAGGGGATGAGCTGCACTGACAGATCTCATCACTGACTGGAAAACCATAGAAACTAAAGACAATTAGTAATGGAAACCCCATTTGTAAATAGTATTCTGCAAGGTGTACATGCCTTAGATACATTTTAAAATTTTTGTTGTCTCAGATCTGCCAAATCTCTCAAAGAGAGGTTCAGTTTGAGACTTCCAGTTAATTTTTTTCACACAGTAGAGCTGATTTAATATGTAAGTGTTGATTGACTTACTGTGAATTTTACTCCCTTTTCAAGGAAAATAACCCAGATCACAGGGATGTTATGTAGGAATATTCTGTTTCTCCATCAGCAGTCAGAATAATTTCCATTTGCTGTGATAAATGCAGGAACACCACACCTGTGGTCAGCCTGGCAATGCTTGGCCCCTCTGGACATGTCAGTGTTAACTCAGCTCTTTAAGTTCCCAGCACATCTCTTCCTAATGCTGCTAATGTTCATTTCATTAGGGAAAAAGTAATTATAGTTTTGCATGCTTTACTCTTTACCCTTATTCACAATTCTAACAGCTAATATGAGGTGCCAAACCACTACTAATTGAAAATTGATTTGAGATTCAATTAAATGGCAAGCCCAGAAGGTAAATGTTCATGCACCAGTCTCCTCAGTCCCTGGCGAGTAAACTGAATTTTACTGACACAGTCAGCACCTCCAACTGCAACAGTGGCACCTACAGATGATATCTGCAGAACACACAGAACTGAAACTTCAGCTTTTAATTGCTAAGGAACAAGAGACACAATTAGGTGTTCTCAGGTGCTACTTAACATTGTGACAGCAACAATTTGTGATGGTCAATCACTGCTGGAAGATGAGCCCAAACTCACATTGCCTTACTGCTGTTTGGTTCTGCTTTATTTTCTTAATTTGTGGCAAGACTTAAGAAAGAAATGTCTTGACATTTATCTCAATAGTAAGTTTAAGAAAAGTTTGTAGTTAAATTTTCTTTAAAGTCTTTTCATTTCCAAACCAGATGTTCCTCATCCTCCCTCTCTCTCTCCTAAAACTGCAGTAAAAATCTGTTGTACATGAAGAATTCCACAGCAGAAATAATTTTAAAGGATACAGTATGAGTTAATTTACTAATTTACTAGTTAATTTAACCCTAAGTTAATTTAATTTACTATTTTGGTGTGTTTGAATTTACACTGTTGGCATAAGACAAGTGACTCTACAGACAAATTGAACTAAGTCTGTTCATAGACAGATAAAATGCATGTTAAGGGCCAAGGTTTACATTTCTTGCAGTTCAGGGTAGAAATTTCTGGCCTGAACAGCACTGGTGCACCTGAGCAAGGCTGTTCAAGGCAGTTCTGGGTGCCCACACACTTGTGAGGCAAAATGCAGCCTGTGATGAGCATCCCCACAGGGACAGCCCTGATCAGGTCACAGTCACACACAGAATAAACAGCTTGGACAGCACAGGGGAGCCAAGAGCTGCTGGAATCCTCCAAAGATGCTAGAATGAGTTTTTATAACCAAAAAATACACAATACTACCCAAAGCAGAGAAAAACGGCAATTCATTCTCTGGTGGTGCAAATCAGAGTGGTTTTATCGTCTGAGAGGGACCAATCTGATTTTTATTTATGCCTCAAATATGTGTTACACACGAGGTGAAGGATTCCTCCAAGGGGCTGTGCATGCCCATGCCTCACCTGGCAGCAGAGGATGGGGCTGTGAGCAACCCCCCTGTGCTCCTGTGGATCTGCAGGAGGTAGAATTCTGTGTATTTCTGCAAAGCATCAGCAGATTCATAAAGGAATGACCCACTGCCTTTGGAGGACAAGCCTTGGTGAAGCCACACCTACGAGAAATTGCTTTGTTTTTAAGGGGAACAGCACAGCTGCAGAAAAAAGCATTGCATGAAACTTTATAGAGAGAGCACATCAGTGTGTGCATGAAAATAACTGCATAATCATCCTGGGTTCATTAGTGTATTTTAGATGTTGAACTCCTTGGGGTGAAATATTCTGATTTTAAATCCACTTTGAGTGAACTGCACAGAGCTCATAACATCATAAGATATCAGCTGTGAGATGCAAGGGAACTCCAGCAGCCACAACTCTTCTGCTCTCCCAGAAATTCAAAATGTTAAGCAAAGATCAGCCTGAGAAGCAGCCTAGATTATTGATGCACATCTAATTAAAGAGGTAAATAATTGTGGTGATGTACCCTGAACAAGAAGCAAAATATATAAATTTATATAAAATATATAATGCAGCAGGAAATAAGAAATCTGGGGTTTTGATTAAACTACATTTCTAAAGGTAGGGAGGACTATAAAGTGCCAAATATTTAAGCAGAGTAGCTTAATATAAATTATTAGACTAAGAGTCTGTTTTCTTCAGCCAGTACTACTGAATTTAATTGTTACCTCTTACTTTTAAGGAGGGAAAGAAGCAGAGAAGACCCCAATGTTCTACCAAAATGAGAATTTGGGGCTGAAGGGGGCAACTCAGCCAAACCTGTATTTAGGAAAAGGCTTGATCCATCTCCTCCAGCAACATGCATTGCTGTAAATAATTTCAATTTTTGTGGCTCTGATGTAAGAATTTCCCACTCAAATTCGGGGAGGGACCAAAGAGCCCCAAATATTCTGCCCTCACCCCCTCCCACACATTCAAAGGCAGAGGAGAAAAGGTCTTTGCTGCAAATTCTCCTTTGCATGCAGGTAAACAGAACTTTTAAAAGCAGGAAATTTGCCCCACCATACATCAGAGCCCTCAGCAGTAACCAGGGATGTTACTGTGCTGGGGAAAAATTCATTAATCAAATATTGCATCAACCTTTATTCTTAACATTACATCAATCCTAATTCAACAGCATCACCATGGTTACACTGTTATTACATTTTAGCCTTGCAGGTTTCTTATCAAGATGTACCAAAAAAAAAAAAAAAANAAAAAAAAAAAAAAAAAAAAAAAAAAAAAAAAAAAAAAAAAAAAGTCAGTATTCATTCTGTGCACATTCCAGACAAATAATCTGGCTATCATATCTAGTCCATTAACATGAGGCCACAATCCCTATTCCTTAATTAACACAGGCCCACAATAGCATCTTCTCTGTCAAAAGCAGAGAAGAATATTGTACATTCTCTCTCCCAGAGTCCAATCCCCAATACAAAACAGCAAAACTCCTAATTAGCTGCCCCTCTTAGGGAGCTGCTTCCGTCAATTTGCATTCCTGTATTACTAAGAACTCTTTCTCCACTATCAGCAAGATCATTAAAGTTACAGAAACATCCACAACAACACAGGGGAAAGAAAATTTATCAGAGCTTTGTCTAAGAGGTAAAGCTAAAGAGAGGCTTTAAAAGTTTTTTCATCTCAAAGCATAACAAACCCCTAAATTATGCAATCTACCAAAGATGGGAAAAACTCTCTGACAGTCCAAGCTGATTGTGATTATTTGATTTTATTTAACTTATTTTCTTAAGGTTTTATACAGAAATTCACTAAAATAGAGAGTTTAAAATTGTCATCATGACTAAAACAGATCTTTGGCTTCAGGAGAATTTGGCATCCCATCAGATTCCAGACTCTGCCAGCCCCCTCCCTTCAGGATCCTTGGCTTTGTATTTCTGCTCTTCCTTGATATTCTCTGCAAGGCTTCATTTCCTTGTGACTGTGAATCAGAATGTTCATTATCTGATGAACATAAACATTGATTCAGCCTCTCTTGCTCCATTAAGCTGCTCTGGTTTGCTGCTGATTTATTCCATGTTTGCCTGGGATTTCACCTGCATCTCCTGGCCCCAGGCTTTTGGAGGGGTTTGTGCCATGTGGGAGTTTGTGGCTGGGATTTGTCCTGGTGTAACCTGTCCTTAAACAGGATTACAAACTACACACCCAGAAAAGCAATTTGAGCAGAGAACCTAGAACTTCAGGGAGCCAAGTAAAGTTCGAATAACACATCATGAGAAAAGTGGGTTTAAAATAATTTTTTGAGATGTGGAAGGTTCTGTTTTTCAGCAAAAATGAGCCCTAACTTTGCATTTCTGATGCAGATGCATGGTTCCAATGAAAATTAGGAAAATAAAAACAATAGAAGCATGACTGGAACAAGATTTGCCCCAGTATGGGAATTCAAGATAGAGGCATTAGGATGATGTAACTGGACATTAATATGTCCAAGCATTTCCTACAATACAGCAATTTAATTTGCATTTAGGGGTTTCCCCTCCAGGACTGTGTTTTCTGTCTTCCCAAACAGCTGAAGATATCCCAGGATTATTCCCAGGATATCCCATCCCCTGTCTGTGATTTAAAAGCACGATGATTACAACAATTACAATATGATTAAAACCCATTATTAGAAATACCTCTATAACATACTGAAAATAAACATTTCTAAGATCCTTTTTCTCACAGCATTCAGTAGATGATGTTGCCATTTAATTGGCTGACAGCCAAACAAATTACTCATAATGAATATTTTCTTTCAGAAACGACAGCATTCTGCCTTTTAACTGCCCCTGAATGGAGTATGATTTTCTGCAACATATTCCTTATTCTAAAAAAAATTTGTATGTTCCATCATTTGGGAAGTGAAGTAACACCCAGAGGATTATTCCCTGCAGGTCTGCAAAAGGTAGAGTTAATTTTAGATGCATTTAAGCAAATGTCCACATTTGAATTAATCTGTAGATTGCATTGCTGAACCAAATGGAGACACAAGGTCATAGGATTTAGATAAGACTTGAAAGAGGAAAAGTCAGACTCTTGTAATTTAAAAGAATAACAAAATTTAGCTTGTTTTATTCCCTGCAACTACACAAATTATCTTGCCATTCCATGTAGAACACGGGTTTTCAGAGGGAGATACTTATTCTGCCAAATAATTCCTGCAATAAAAAGATCAGACTACTTTAATTATTTTTACTTTGTGCTGCAGTTAACACAATGGGAATTGTTGGGTCTGGCATACCCAAAGATTCATTAATTGAATCGAGCAGACAGCTCTGAGCTGTGGTCAGGAAAGCTTTCCTGAAAATCTGCTGCTTGAATATAATGAAGGAAATCAGTAAGAGAAAAGCAAGGCTCAGGAATGATGTTTATTGACTTATTCCTGGTAGGCAGAGCTGATAAAAAGGACAGGACACGACTCTGACATGACAGGAGCAGCGCTCAGATTGGACTGTCTGTCCCCAGGGCTGCTGCTCTGGATTTGATCTGGCATAGCTGATAGCAGAATCAGGGCTTGAAATGGACAATTTTCCAGCAATAAGGAAAAGATTACAAGACAAACTGCTCTATAAAGCAGCAGGGATGGGGGAAAGGGGGGGAAGGGGTGAAAATTGAAACAAGAGCAATAGAAGTTTCGCTGCATTACAAGTATCAGGGAAGTAAATGTTTCCAATAAAGGAGCTCAAGCCAGGAGTGTTATTTATCAGGGAACATCTGTTTGGCTGCCCACTCTCTGTGCTAGCATGGCCTGACTCGAATACTTATGGGGAGGAACTCAGCCTGGCTTGGCAGCAGAGAGATGTGCTCTGAGGAAGGAGTGAATAGATCCCCATCTGCACGCTTAGAAATCCTGGATTTCTGCTGATATTTCTAATGCCAGCCTTCTTTCACCAACTCATCCCTGTACTTTATCCCAGAAATTATTCCTAACTTCCTATGCTAGGTAGCCTGTAAGATTTCAGTCTATTCTTGCTCTTAGTTCCTTTTATCTTTTTTTTTTTTTTCCAGCTTCCCAGATACCTACATAATTCCATTTGCAGTACATACTTATTCTGGAGACCAGTGGATCCTACTGACAGGAATTGCTCTAGATTCTACATCCAGCTTGCTCTTTGGCAGTTTATACCTTCATCCAACAATATGTGAAAGCTTCCAGAGGATGAAGGAGAAGATTTATATAAATGATTGGGTTCTGCAGTCCAGATTGGAACTGGACTGGTAGAAAAATCTGTGTAAAATAAGTGCACATGGTCATAAACTGAGGGAAGAAATAGAATGTTTATCCTTGGTTCTGAAGTAAGATGGACCAATCTGTTCTTCATATCAGATGGGAATTTTAAATGCAGGTTTGTCACTTCAGAGGGACCCTTTCTACAGGATCATCTCTACTCCACAGAACCACATCTGTTATTCCAGGAGGATTTATCTGGACTGCTTCCAACATCAGGCCAACAGGGTGTCAGGTCACATCACTTTGTCAGGATTTTCTAGGACTTCTGTATTTTTGGTGGTTTTGGTTTTTGTTGGGTTTTTTTGTTGTTTGTTTGTTTGTTTGTTTGTTTTGGGGGTTTTTTGGGGGTTGTTTTTTTTTTTTTTTTTTGGTTTGGTTTGGTTTTGTGTTTGGGTTTTTTTGTTTGGTTGGTGGGGTTTTTTTGGTGGTTTTTTTTTGGTTTTTTTGGTTTTTTTGGTTGTTTTTTTTTTTTTTGTACTACTACATTTGTATTCTTGGAAACTGAGAACGCTTTGGGGGAACATCTTAATTGCAAAACACACCAGGTATCCTGCAGTGTGGAAAAGGGAGCAAACTTCCAGTTTGTGCTACAGAATACTCAGGCAGCAGTTGTGTTACAGCTTGGAAGCCTCGTCCTTGAGACCAGGTTCACTTACTGCTTTGGCCATGGCAATATTTCCATTAATTGCAGCTGGAATTAGGATTGGCAGCGTTTCCTTCCAGGATTTAGTGCAGCAGACTCCTTACCTTGGTCCTGCAGTCCCATTATCCTCCCTGCCGTGGAATTATTTCTGTCAGTTTAAAAATAACCTTGTGTGCAGCACCACGATAACGCTGTTACATAAACCAGGATACAAAGCACAGGGCAGGCCAGATCTTTTCCAAGCCATCACAACTGCTCTGTCTTGTGTGGATGATCATTTCTTTTATGTGTCCTGATGGCAGGATCACACTATTAACTTCTACCATCTGTGTGGAGCTTGTTCCTTGTCACAGAATTTTGACCACAGATTCAAACCCCTGGCTCAGCAGTGATACCTGTGTGACTCTGCTGGCACAGACACTGAATCCTTTCCTCTCTGCACATTTTTAGTGAGGTCAAATTGCATTACAAACCCAAATATTGCCAGGTGAATGACTTCCTCTTCCTTATCAAGTTCGAGGCAATATTTATGTATTTTCATGGACAGTATATAAAGGTTAGGCTACTCCAGAGAGGTCAAATTATTTTCATTGCCACTAAGCACAGTTCAGCTGAGAGGGGTCCTTATGCAGCTTTCTTAGACAAATCCCTACACCCCATATATCCTTAGAACCATATATCCAAGCCTTGGGTTAAGTTGAGGAATTTTTGTGTTGTTTTATTTCTTTTTGTGAAAATCCTTGTTAATCCGTCACTCTTTTATGGTGCAGTTTCTAAATCTCTGAGGCCTTCTAAGCCTGTAATCTCAGATTTAGCAGCCTACTGAAGGAGTAACACAGCAGCCACTGCAACAGATCGTGTACTAACACCACTTTAAAGGCAGCAGAAAAAGTTCAAGTGTTGTTTCCAGAACATTTCAGGCAGAGCCATTACTGTGCAATTCCTATCCCGATGCTTTTCTGCATTTTGGCCCCGAGTAACACGTCCCACCACATGGACCTCTGCCAAATTTCTTTACTGCTGAATCCTGCAAGGTGCTAAACAGAGCCTCAAGTGTTAACTGAACTGAAAATCGTATGAGCTGGCTGGTAAAAAACTGAATATAATGAGAAAAATCCCATTCCACAGGTGACCTAGGACACCAACCCCACCCCTCAGCTGGATTGGTAGGAAGCAGGAAGGGCTCCAGTTGTGATCAGCACCCAACAGGCAGAAGGAAACTCAGGTCCCAAGGGAAGCCCAGTAAAACCCTGTTATTTTTAGGGTTCCCTGCCCTGTCACCCCCAGTGGCAGTGGCCACCTCACCCCACCCTGCCAGGCTGGGCCAGCTGAGCCCCTGTCACCCTGCACCCCTCAGAGAACTCAGGGTGCATCAGGCTCACCCAAAATCTGCTGTTCTGTCACAGCTCCAGTGACTGCACCAGAACAACTGATACTTTTGTTTTTTAAACAGAGTTTTAAAAATTAGAGTTCATTTCCAATATTAACTTCCATGGTAGATTGGCATTTGTAACTAGAGAGTATTTACTCTCTCTCAAAGTCTTCCCTCACTTCCTGAATGGTTTTTAAACTTCATATTTGACTATAATCAATATTTTTTTTAAATTACCACTTCAAAGGCAAGTAACACTCCAGCAACTTAGATGAGGTGGAACCAATGGAATCACTTAGAGATGCAAAGGAATTAGAGTTTGGCCCACAGTTAACATTAGGCAAGGATAATAAATTCAGCTATGGTTTTGCCATCAATTCAGGGAGTTGTGACAAGGCATATGATGATTTTGAGCTCAGCACTGCAGGGCTCTCCTTTCTGAGGTACAGGAAGCCACTGGGAGGTGAAAATCTTTAGCACCTCAAACACAAGGCTCAGTCAGCTCTGAGCCTTGCAGGCATCTTGGTCAGGGGCTGGGAGGGGCTCCTGGTTCTGTGATCCCTTAAGATTTCAGCCTTTTTATTTTTCAAATCCTAACTCTGAACTCCATGTAAAGTGTTGTCTTCACATTTTGGTCAGACAGAACAATTCCTCTGGGCCTGGAACTCAAGGACACCCTGCAGCCTCAGGCCCTGAAAAGTATATATGTATATATATAAAAATATAATAATAATAATATATAATATACTATAAATAATAAATAATAATGTGATAAATACTATCATATATATTATTATATTATTATTATATTATATTATTAATATTATCATATTATATATATTATAATATATATAATATAATGATAAATAATATAATAANGAGGTGAAAATCTTTAGCACCTCAAACACAAGGCTCAGTCAGCTCTGAGCCTTGCAGGCATCTTGGTCAGGGGCTGGGAGGGGCTCCTGGGTCTGTGATCCCTTAAGATTTCAGCCTTTTTATTTTTCAAATCCTAACTCTGAACTCCATGTAAAGTGTTGTCTTCACATTTTGGTCAGACAGAACAATTCCTCTGGGCCTGGAACTCAAGGACACCCTGCAGCCTCAGGTCCTGAAGAGTATAAACAAAAGTGAATTGGGAGCAAACTGGGGGAATGTGACTTTATCACCTGAGGCTGTAGCTGGAGGATTAACCCCTGATCTGTGAACAGACCACACTTATTTCTGTCTGAAAAACTCGTGACCATCTTGGGTGTAGCCTCTGGGAGGCTTTTGACTGCCCAAGATGTACCTGCTGGAGGCCTTTAATAAATCCCTGCTCTTCCTCTCTTGACCTTGTCCAGCCTCTATTCAAGGTGGCCACTCCAAGGCATCAGCAGTGTGGCAGAATTCTCCTGGATGAGACTGAAATCATCTTCAAACCCTTTTCCTGTCTCTCCCCAGCTCACATCCCTGCCTCAGAAAGAAGCACACAGGCAGTGAAATCCACTGTCTGTTTTAACCATGGTCTAGTACAGGAACTCTTCTCACTTTAGCTGTTGTGCTGTGTTTGGAACAATCCCAGGAGAATATTCAATTCCAGCGCTGGAGGAGCAGTCATCACTTCAGCAGGTTGAATTCCACTTTCCTTTGCCCTCTCTCAAGTGAAGTGAGCTTCCCAATCATTCAAATGATAATTAAAACCAGGTAGAGCAAGCAGGTAATTTCCCAAGCAATTCAAATTAATTGTCAAATTAAGTAGCCTCCTCATTGTTGTGCATATTTATCAGGGTGTTAATGATTCATTTGAGGACACCAAGGTGAAATGGCTTCACCTCCATGCCTGATTCCTGGGGCTCTTTCCCTCCCCATCACAACCAGCATGTGACATTTCAGTGTCTTCCACATTATTCAGAGGTCATCTCTGTGCACTCAGATACCAGAAGATATTTCTGAAATCCCTATATATTTTTGTAATTCTTTTTCTTCCACCTCTTCCTGCTGGTTTCTTCCAGAAGTGCATGGAATTGTCAGAGTTTGTGGTTCAGCATTTCTTCAGCCTGATCCTCATTGACAGAAATTCAACATTAGAAGACATTTGTTTCTCCTGACTTCTTCTTCTACCCTCACCTTGAAAAATCAAAGGCAATAGGGGAGAAAATTGAAAGAAAGTCCTTCTGGCTTTCAGTGCCTCTGAATTTTTGTGAAGCTCACAGCAAGAGCAGTGGCCCACCTGAGAAAATTAGATCAAATCCATCCATTTCCTTGATGAACAGCCAATAACTGGGAAGTCAACACCAAGGACTGTGCCAGCACTAAATCAGAACTGAAGGACACTACAGGACTTGGGTCACACCGTAAATCAGGAAAAATCATTCTTTGCTCCACTTAGATTTGTATTTACATGGGAACCCAGTTTTACAAAGGAGCTGACCTTGTCTTCCATCAAGACAGAAAGTCTGCCCTAGATCCAGAAGTTCAAAGCTGGGATTGATCTTCTGGAGTTTTGGGTATTATGTCAGTCTGGCTGGAATAAGGGTAAAAAGTTATTTCTTCCATTCCTTCTTAAAACAAACATTCTTAAATCATAAAAATCATCCTAACAATGAACAGCCAGTCAATTTTCAGTCTTATAACTGAGCTGGTGAGAAAGACAAAGCAAGCTCTGCTTAGGAATCAATCAACAGTGAGGGTGGGCACAGCAGAGGAGGGGAGTGGAGCTTTGCTCTACTTAGAGGGCTTATTTGGAGTTCTCTTTTGGATAAAGAGAGCTCCTTCTTATTTTACAAGCTCAAATCTAAAGCCTGTTTTACTTCTGATCCCTCAAAAAACAGATAATCTAAAGTTTCCAAAACTTTTTTGTCATTTATAAAGGTCTTATTCACGGCACATTGACCAAGTCTTCAAAAATCCTGGAATAACCACTACAAAAATGACATGAGTTTACAAATTTACCAGACCTCACAACTATTTTCCTGAATTCCTGAAAGCTCCAATCCAGATAACTCCCCATGTGATACAGATAGAATATGTGGTAGAAGGACTCCAGAGTAGTGAACATCCTTCCATTTGTCAGATTAAAGGCATTCCTACTAAGAGGATTTGCTAGATAAATTAATTCTGAGTGATCACCTCTGGGCTGCTGTGCTGCCTGGGCTTAAGGAAAGATATATTTTTTAAAAAATGTTTTGTCATTTTCACAAGAATTATTTAGTCAGTAGCTATTTCCAGCTATGCTGTCACCCAGTCAAACTTTCTAAAAATTCACCTGGCTTCTTCATTTTATATAATGTCAGTCTGAAAAACTCTAAACCCTGAGCATATAGAGCACATCTGGAGGGGTTTTGTGGTAAATAATGCTGCACCACATCACTACCCTGTTTTTGTAAAGGAAATAATCAAATTTTCTGAATTCAGGAAAGCACTGCTCTACCACCTTTTCCCCTGTTGTCATTTAGAAACACCAAGAGGGCTGAATGACAAATGTTACAAGTCTCTGGCCCACCAGACCTTGACAGCAGTTTCTTAATATTTTTCTCTTTACCCTCACCTTGTAGCACAAGGTGAATACATTTGGACATTTATTCCACTGCTCTGATCCTGCTGCACCAACTGCTGAGCCTGCCTTGCATTTTTTGTCTCTTCTGCACATCTATGTACATCAACATAAAGAATCAGCTCACTGGGTATTTTTAGAAATATTTTCCACTCCCCACCTCAAAATTCCCTAAAATACCATAACTTCTGCTCAACCAAACAAGCATCTAAGCAGAAAGGCTGACATCTCCATGAAGGTATCAGTGTGCAACTCCTTAGGTACATCTGGGATATTTTCACTCCAAGAATCTCCTGACCTACATCAAAGTCTGTTTTCTTTAGCAACCAACTTGAGCCCGATCAGGTAAGCAGTGACAAGTGGGATTTAATGTGACACTGCAGGGACTTTGGTCAGGAAAATAAACAAAACTTGTTTATGGAAAACACACATTGTATATACAGAGAGAATAGGTAAAAGGAAGACCTGGTTCAGTGAGAATCTTTACCTCAAAGCCATCAGGCTGGGCTGCTTCACATCTGGAACAGAGACTTGCAGGAAAATTCTTTGTAAAGAATCAGGGTTTTCTAGGTGCACTTACCACCACTGGAAATATAAAATACAACTTGCCAACTACATCCATTCAACTCAAAACATTCTTTGCACTGAACAATCTGAAATGAAGTCATTCACTCTGCCTGTTCTTGCGTTCCTTTTTCCATTCCAGCATTTTGTCCCTTGAGTTCCCTGGAGCAGAACATTTTACACACATCTATATTTGTCACATGCCAGGCTCAAGAGGCCACCTGTGCTGTTTGGTGTGGAGCATCCTCAAAATGACTCAGAAGGAATGTGGTGTGTGAGCCACCACACATGAGCCAGATGGCATTCCCAAAGTCATTCTGTGCAGAAATAGGAGAAACATTGTGTTTTGTAAGGTCATCTTTCTGTGAAATACTGTGTAGGGGGGTAAAACATCATCAAAATTGCTTGTTTTCTTTTGGAGTGGTTTCTTTTATTTATTTTTTAATTGTATTCCTGCTACTTGAGGCAGCTGCTTCTTAAAAAACGCTCTTTCAATGCACAAAGAAAGACTGAAAAAAATTGTGACTTTGACCCAGGGAGTAGAATTCTCATTCAAGTCTGAAATGTGATATTCTCTTGGGGAAGGGCATAGTCCTGTCATTTCATTCTTCTCTTTTTCTCCATGTTTTGAGCTCAGCTTCCCAACACAAGTCTCCAGAATAGGGATTTCAGCAGAGCTGCTCTCAGCCAATGCTCTGGCATTGCCATGGGGATCCTGGAAAGCTGAACACCATTTAAATGTTTTAGAAACCTGACAGATCCCTCCACGCTGGCCTTGGGATGCCCCTTGCCTCCAGGGCTCTCAGAGCTCTGTGATCTGCCTTGTACAAGGCTGGGAGGAATTCAGTCATTCTGAAGCTAACAGCAAATCCCATCATCCTTTCATTTGCTTCATTACCCTGGATAATCCCCAGCTCCTGTGGCTAAATTCACCTTAAGGGGCATCCATGCCCTGCAGTTCCAATGGGATTCTGGTTTCTGCTCCACTCCTCTCCTGAGCCATCCTTTGGCTGCACTCTCACCCTGAGGAGCAGCATTGCTGGGAAGCTGAAGGACCTTTTCTCTCCTTGCCAACACACAGCCAGCCCTTTCAAGCCTTTACTGCTCTTTTCTTTCTCCCCATGCCAAGTTTTAACTTGTTCTTGCCACTAATCCTGTGCACAGTTCTGCACCACCAACATTGCAGTCAGCAGCAGCCAGCTCTGTGTTGTCCTCTCATTTTCTTGCTCTTCTCTATCAGCATTTCTCACAAGGCATCCAGCAGGTTTACTCCCTCCCTTGGAATCAATTTCTATTTATTAGCTTTCCCTTTTGACACCCAACTCTACAAATTCTATTTCTAATCTCTTACTACTCTTAAAAGACATCAGAATTCAGGGAAGTCACTTGGATCTGAGTGCCACCCTCACAGTCCAGGGGACAAACTCAGCTGGGCTGAAGTGGGTACCAGAAAAATGCAATAATATTGTTTTGATCCAAAGTACCAGGAAGAAACTGGACAGAGAACTTCTGTTCTGCTAAATAGGAACTGTGAGCCCTGTCCTGGCAGGACTCAGCAGCCAAAGAAGGAATCTAGTTCAGCTGTCAAATGAGGTAATCCTGTCACCACAACCTGAAGTCTTCTGCTGTTTTAAGAACACTGAAAATCAGTGCATCTCTGCTAGGATGCAAAGAGGGCTGCACAGAGACCATATTATTTCCATTCATTTTCTTTTGTTTCTGCTAACACCACTTCAGGGAAGTGCTAAAGTCCTTAAAGTCCATATATGGACTTAAGGGAATCAGTTTTCCCTGTGTATTTGTTTTGTTGAGGTTTTTTATTTGGGGTATATCTATTTCCACATTTTCACCTTGTTTTCAGGGGTGCTGGTAGCAAAAATCCCCATGAAAACTGCAGTAAAGTTTAGGCCCCCCTAAACAGAGGAACCACAGTTCCTTAGCAATAACAATGATATGAAACTTGCTTTGGGTTGAAGAATGTTATTTTCTTACCCCCTCTCCCCCCCATCAAAACAGCCCTATTACCACTTCACACAACGATATTTACAATGCACAAAGGGATTTTTTTTCTGTTTTTGTCATCCAAAGGTAAAGCATCATCTGAGTTTCAGGGAGAGAAAGGTGCCACATCAGAGCTGGGAGGTTCACATCACTGCAGAAATGGAAAATGGAAATGGAAAAATTAACTTAACAGTGTAGAAAAAATCAGTTTAGCAACAGCAACATGCAGGGCTGAAAAACACACACAGTTGAGAAATCAAATTGTGAAGTTTCTCATGTTTATGATGGGTTTGGAGTAAAACTTGCCTCTGGTATATTTTGGCTGCTCAAAACCCAGCTGTGCTCCTCACAAGAGGAGCTTCTCTCTCCCCATCATCCTGTCCTACCTTAAACCCTCTGCATGTGGAGGAGCACAAAGCCCTGGCCAAGGCTCATCACAGCAGAGGTAAAACACTAATAAAGTACAGAGCTAGCACAGCTGGGGAGGAATCAATACCAAATTATTTTATTCTGAACAACAACTCCCAACCTGTAGTCTGGGAAACCATTTTATTGCATGCCCATCATCTTCTCAGTTCTATCAGCCAGCATTCACTGATTTTGCACCACTGTTTATTTTGGGACAAACACACAATATCAACCAGTTTCCAAGGAAAACCTTGGTGAAACTGAAACAAGAATTGCCTTCAAATTTAAGCTCAGAGCCTGCAGCTGATCTGCTGCCTCCCATCATCTCCACAACTGGGTGGGGGCAGCTGGGGTTGGTGCCCCTTGGCCCCTCACAAAAGTCAGGGGGTTTTGTAAATGGCTCAGCTGTAAATTGCTGTACTAAGACAGTTTCTCACTGAGTAGATCCATCTCTTGTTGCTTCAAAGGGAAATTAGCACTATCACACAGGAGCCTCTTTCCCAAATAGCCTGAGTACAGCACGAGCACAAAGTGGGTTTGAAGGTCTCTCCATGAAAGACCTTCATGGAAGTGACAGAAGCACAAGAACAAATCCTCAGAGCTCTGTTAAAGCACATTTCAGAGATCTGATTGAATCTTCCCCAGCAAAGGGACTGTCTAAAGCAGATGGCAGAATACTAAAATTCTGTGATGCTTCTTTAGAAGGACCTAATTTATAGTAGCAGGATGATGGTAAAAACCTATTTCCAAACTGACAGGTACAATTAAAAATGAATTACTAAAAATAAAATTTAAAAAACCCAACTAACCAAAAAACTAGAAGGAGGTGCATCAGGAATTCTAGTAAACTTAAACACTCATAAACAACCATTTGTTGAAGAATGGGGGACATTAACTGTGACAATACCTCACTGGTTTAAAATTGCTTTTGAAAATCTGTATTAATCCTGACTGGCAGAAACTATTGTTTTTAAGAGACACATTCCCTTTATAAACAAAGCCAGCTGTATTTTATGTTTTGTTATTAGAGATCCACATGCAGGCTGTTATTTTCCTCTCTGAAATCTTTTCAGCTATTGTGGGTGGTCTCAGGTGTGCAGCCCTAGGATAAATGGATAACTCCAAAAGGTGTCTTCAGGCATAGCCTTGAGCTATTGGAATAAAAACACCCTGCAGCCCCTGGCACAAGGGTAAAGTGTGCACAGAGCCCTCTGAAACACCTTCGTAGTCACCCAGTCCCTACTTTTACTTTAATTCCCTTTTTTTGCTCTGAGAAAATTTATCTGCACCTGTCTTGTGTTTTGTGCATCCTCTGCTCGTTGAAAGAGGAAAACTACAGGGCCCCTGTTTCCTCTCACATTTCTCCACACGAGGTTTCTGTGGCCCACAGAGGAGCCCCCCTTGCTCAGATGTTTTTATTCCACTCCAGCACAGCCTCACACAAGGCAGGGACCCAGGGCCACCACATCTGCTGCTGTTCAGGAACAGGCAGCTCAGGCCTGCAAGCAGCTCCAGGAAACCACTTAAGGAAAACACTACAAAAAAAGCCAGTGTTCAGTTGGACTGTCAAATACCAATTCCTAGATTTCCCAGGAAGAGGAGAAGAACAGTAATAGTTAATCCTCTGGAGAATGTGATGATCTTGGCAAAAGCAAGCAAACACAGAAGCCTGGAAATAAAAGCATTGCTGAAAGCTGATATCTGAACATATCCTGACATATGGCTGTCTGTTAAATTAGGCAACACATTGTATCACCTTGAGGAAATCTCAATTGACCTTCCTCTAA
Source organism: Cisticola juncidis (assembly GCA_013400215.1). NCBI lineage: Eukaryota > Metazoa > Chordata > Aves > Passeriformes > Cisticolidae > Cisticola > Cisticola juncidis. The sequence continues at coordinate 681,343 of VXBR01003728.1, forward strand.
ATGCTTTATATAGTCTTCTAAGGTTTCTCTTTTGTTCTTTTTAATCAAATATATCAGAAATAAATGCTGTTGCTACCAAGCAAGATCTAGATTATTCAGAGAAGTTAGAAACACAATGCCATTTGTAGGTATGTTCCTTTCACATGAGCTACAGACTGCACAACAGATGCAAGAACACCAGAGGATTCAACCAAGACAAGCCCACACACAACACTGTCAGAATCGAGTCTATTCTTTCCATTAAATGGGAGAGCAATTAAACAGGAGTGCAATAATTCCTGCAGACCTTTGGGCACACTGAGACCCTCCCTGGAAGGGATCAGTTCTGGGGGGATCCCACTGGGCAACTCAGACTGGAGCAGGTCCAGCTCTACAGTGCAGGCTGATTAGCAACAAATTAAGCAAAAACTCCCAGTTGAGACTTAAAGCCACCAAACCCAGAGGTCAGGAAATGATTGTGCCCAGGTCAGGACTCACTTTGCTGACCAGTGTTGTTTTTTGGATCTCACCCTGCTCCCTGTCTGGGTTTTTGCCTTCCCTGCAGTCTGCAAGCCCTTCCAGACAGGTATTTCTCTGTGCTCACTGCCTAGACTGATTACACTTGGATTGAAGTCTGGCACTCCTAGGTGCTATCATAAAGTATTAATGTGCATACTTCCCACTGACCATAATTTTTTAATGATATTTAACAGGCTCTGGCTGGGGCTGTTTGCCAATTTAAAGGCTGGCAGCAATGCTATTTAACATGTTGTTTACTTTAAATGGTAGGCAGGTTTTGGCTTCTAAATCTTGTTTGAACATACCAATAACCAAACTGTGGATGCACTTCCAGCCTATGCAGGGATTTTTTTTTTTCCAGATAAGGTCTATGGCAAAGGCTGTGTTCTCAGTGCTACAGAGCAGCCCACCAGCAAAACTTCTGCAATCATTTACTGGAGCTCCAGCACTGAAAGCATTTCCAGTCATGTATTCCCGAGCTTTGTGCTTTTCTCACTCAGCTTTGCACTGAGTATTGGTGTGAAATTGAAACAGGGAGGATGAGACAGAAAGAGAATCCCATGCAGGGCAAAATCAAGTGTGTCAAACTGGCTTTCAATCAAAAATATGGTACCAATGAATTAGACAGGGAAGAAATGGATGGTGGGACTGAACAGTGATTTTAAAGAATTAACTGAATGTGTAAATCTGAAATATTGGTTGTCTGTCACCCGTGTTACGCCTTGCTCTTTCAGCCACTGATTCAAATGAACCTTGTAAATTGAAATGTGCATGCAGAATAGGGTGTTCATAAAAGCCTTTGAGAGTTTCACAGTTTGGGCTATAATTACTTTTTTAGTGCAATTCCTGGATACAGTGACTGCCTCTCGAACAAGCACTGATAATCTACAGTTCCTCCTGGTTTTATTACAAGCTCATTGGGGAAGGCCTTATGCTGTGCAGTGTCAAATAACCTGGACTAATAAATAAAAATGGGATGATTGATTAAAACCCAAGAAGAGCCTAAGTACTCCAGATGATTCACTGTGCTGAAAATCTCCTGCTTTGTGGACAAAAGAGACAAAGGAGTGCAGGAATAAAAAGGCAGCCCGTGGCAGGGAGTAAAAAGGGCCCAGAAGCCAATGGCTTATTCACTTACTTCATGTTCATGTTAAATAACTTCTTTCTTACACACTCTATTATTTTTAAATACCTCAGGCCAGAAACTTGCAGCACATTTCTTCATCTTGTTTGGTTCTAAACCACAATAAAATGCCAATATATCAAGCTGAAGATGGGCTGAGTACAATCCCTGCAGAAGAGGTGACAGGGCATTAATCTTTAGTAGTTTATCTGTAGCATTATCCAAAACAGAGATCTGTTCATTTAGGAGAGATTCCCCTCACCTAACTGGAGCATCCTGGCTCCCATTATTCATCAAGTTTCTCTATCAAATTAATGGAGAACACTGGCACAGGTTTTTTTCTAGGTGAGATGATTCATGCTCTGGAGGTGTGAATTATTCTTGTTTGACTGAAGAGGGAGCTTAAGCATTTTTTAAAGATAATTTATTTTTACATCATTAAAAAGTAAAGAAAATTAATTTTACTATTAATGGTTGACTTCAATGTGGAGCTATATTAGTCAAAAATAGGTTACCAAAACAGAACAAAAGAGGCTTCAGTCAGCTCAGTCTCAATGGCAGGACAATTCCATTATTTCTCATGACAGCAAAACACTGCTTTTGCCTGAATTAACATTGTGCTCCTTTAAAAATATTTGGAAATCCACTTTTTGACTGAGATCATGAGACAGGCTGATTCCCAAAAGTTGTCCTGAACTGTAGAAAGATTTGCCCATACAATAGAAATGGAAATGTAAAGCTGCTTTATGACTTTTTAACACACAAAACTATTGGGAAGTGTTACAAGCTCTGACCTGCACTCACAATTAAAAATGCCATCACTACATGGGAATGAGAGCTGAAGTTATAAATACATCCACTTCCATGAGATGTTGGAAATTAGTTCAAAGAATTCACTTTCAAAAGGAAATTATACAGTAATTAAATAAAAGGCCAAAAATTAAAAACCTGTGCCACAGATAAGTCCCCTTTGAGCAGACATTTGTGCATCTGTCTAACACTAATGCAGAGAAGGACTCAGTGGGGAGGGAAGTACTTTTTATATAGGTGGCCCCAATACATCAAATATTCCTGTACTGAAGGGCTGCTGTCAAGTGTCCTCCTAGTGAAGCCAAGAAAAAGTCCAACTGATGGGAAAAGGGAAGAATCAATGATAACATAATTTGTAAAAAATAAAATTAAATCAATTAAAAGTCAAAACACCTCTATTTATTCAATTTCATTACATTAGACCAACTCCAACAGGCTGATGTCTCAACTGGACTTATTTTCATATGGAAGGAGAGAATCATTCCTGTGCCTTGAACTTTACATGCATTAGGATACAATTTCCAAGTTTCCAAGGAGAATGCCAAGTGCCATTCTTTAATTTCCATGCTAATTTCACAAAGGAAACTTCTGAAGGATATAAAATATTTGAGCTGTGTTACCCTTATAGGTTTACATAAAATCCTTTAAAGTGCTAAAAAAATATTTTTTTCCAAGTGAAAAGTTTCATGAGAAAATTTCCTTTTCCAATAGTTTTTTAAAAGCCCATATTAGAATGGTACCACATAGACCTTCTATTAAATTATTTAATGTCATTTAAAATACATGTAATGCTGTTTTCATTTGACTTCCACAGAAATTTTCTGCAAAAGCAGAGTTGAAAGACAGGAGGGGGGAAAAAAAGAACAAAATTTCTGTCTCCTTACTTCTGGCTAAAGAGTCTCCAACCTGAACATGCAGCATTTGGAAATTGATCTGGGCTCATTTATTTCCTCCAAATTTTCACAATGTATTTAAATATTTCATTTCTACTTGGGCAACAAAGAGAAAGAACTCATAAAAAAGATGATAGGCAAGAATTCTGTGCGAGTCTTTGAAGTAATGCTGGTAATACAGTTCTGAGAAATTGAATTTCCATTTGCATAATTACATTGGCCAGAACTATCTCCCTGTCCACCTTGCTGGAGTTCAGCTCCTCTGAAATGCTGCATCCCTACCTGGGAGACACTGGTGGATTACACAGGGGAACTGAGAGATGAATTCAAATTCCTCTGCCTGATTCAATATTACACCTTAATGGGAAGTCTAATACGAGTTACACACTGTGCAGCAGCAATATTTTCATATTTGGGCTAAACAGCACACAACTGCTGAGGACATATTGAATTGCAACACTGCAAAATTGAGGTCAATAGAGTAGAGGCTGTGGGTTTTTTCCCCAAAATCTCGTGGGCTGCAGCCAGAGGATGTGGTGAGAGGAGTTTGTTAAAAAGCTGACTTGGTTTCCCCGTGTGTAAATACAAATCTTCTGTGTAATTGTTGCTCCTATATTTTGGAACTCACAAAAAATGCAAAAGGTACTCCTGGAAGGATGAATCCCACAGGACTGCAGCAAGGAGAGGACTTGGGTCTCATTGCAGAGAGAGAAACTTCTACCAAGTGGGTGTACTGGTTGGAAAACAAAACCAGTGAGACTCCAAGTCAGAAATACAATTTAATAGAGAGAGAACTATCACCGTGGACACAGAAAGAACCACACCAGGACACACTGGTGAGGGAAGCAGGAAGAAAAGGGCCAAGTTTATTTATAAAACTCAGTTTTATACATTCCCTAAGTGGGCTGTGGATTGGAGGATGGAATTCCACCTCTCAACTCACATTGGTCAAGCCAACTGTCAATCACCTTTCTCCTCCCACCTAGAAATCTGTAAACAATGAAAGACAGCAAAACATGGCCATTGTTTACAGTAGAAAGTGTGATAAGGTAACATTTCTGACTCCAATATAAATAACCTAACAGAAGGCTTAAAAAAGTCTTCAAAACCAGGGTAACATGGAACAAACAACAAGAAAGGTAAAAATAAAATAAAATAGGATAAATGCAATAGTACAAAGGAGCACTGACAGAGTCAGAATGCAAACCTGGCACCCTGAAGTCCTCCTGGAGTGAGAGTTGTGGCTCTNTGAGGTGATGTCATCAGTGCTGTGAGAGCCTTCAATGGCCCATTCACAGGGGATGTCCCTCAGAGGCAGAGATAAGGAGGCCCTGCCTTATCTGGTGTTATCAGGTGTCCATTAACAGAAGGATCCGCCCTCTTTCCACCCCCAGAGTTACAAGAGATAAAGAACAAAATCTCCCAAAACATTTCAACAGATGAAAACAGAACACGCATTTTTGGCTACATCTGCCAACCCAGGACACACGTCAGTGTTAACCTCTGCACCCCAAAATTTGAGTGGTGAAAATGGTGCCTGGAATGCCTGCCTGTCCAAACCTGCAGCCAGAACCCAGCCCTGGTGGGGCCTGGAAGGCAAAGGTGTCACAGGACAAGCTGCCTTTCCCCCCTGAGACACCAACATCCTCCTGCTGCAGAGAAAAGCCTTGGCCCTATCAGCAGCAGCAGCAGCTGGTGTCTGGCCAGCTAATTTTCCATTTCCTTCAGTCAGTTATGCATAAAGCTTCCCTAATTGTTGGCCAGCAGAGAAGAAAAAGGTCCCCTCCTCCTCAAAAACATGAGCCCTCAGACACACCAAGGGTTTGCCGAAATCCCAGGACACAGGGACCTGCCCCGGGGTGGCAGTGCCTGCAGCAGGGCTCTGGAGCTCTCTGTGGTTGTGTCACTGAGGAAATGTCACCACTGTGGAGGGACACCAGACTCCAGCACAAATAAGGGCTCCTGAGGAGGGACACTGTGTTTTTGAGTACAGGAAGCAAACGTGGAGTTTAGTGGTGAAAAATCTCTGATAGAACAAACAAACACACACCCCTCACTCCAAAATATCAACCCCTCACCGTGTATTGGCAATGAAATCACGGAGTGGCAGAAATCTCAGATGTGCTCTGCTTGACCATAATCACAAGGTGACCCATATGTTTCCTGAATGTCTTTTTAGCAGTGGATGCATTTATCAAAGACAATTTTCTGTGAATAATAAAGGATGATGAACCACCTAAAGAAAAGTCGGACCATCTGTCTGCCTCCTTAGTCATTAACATTCACCTTCAGTATATGCCTGGCTTGTTTTATAACTACTTGACTGACAGGAGAATTAGTTCATTCCCATGGTTTGGGTTTTTTTTTTCCTGTAGACTTCATTTTTTTCCTGTCATCTATGCCTACATTTGTTAAACAGAAGGTGGGGGTGGAATATGTGAAGTCTAAACTAATTTGAGGAGCTCGCACAGCTCCTGCTTGCAGATGTCATGGTGTTTGCATTTTACATATTCATTGAAATTATTCTCCTTTTCTGGGGTAATGAAGATGCATTTTTAGGCTGCCTTTAAGTCTCAGGTTACCCCCTGAAATTGTAACCACACTCAGGTTTTCCAAAGAGCTGAGGGAATTCTCCTCCAATGTCTTTATACACGGATGGATTTGTCAGAGTTCTGACAAATATGAGTTTTTGTGTGAGGACAGTGGATCAGCTGTCACACATCTCATAGCTGGTTTTCATAAACCAAGAGTGGCTACAAGATCTCACCAGCTGCCATCTGAGGTGATAAAATAGAGAAAAATAAAGAGAGACAAGATTTTAACCAGAGTTTTCAGGTTGTAATATGGAGACAGGTAAATTACCACATATAAACGAATTAATTTTATAAATGTGCAATTAAAAAACCCCAAAACAAAACAACAACAACCCCTCATTTCAACTCAACTTTGAAAATCAATTTTATGCCTCAACCCCTTTAAAACAACAAAGCAGAATTTTGTGGGACAATAAGAACTGAAAAAGAGGAATGGTGACTAGAAATGAGCTCTGAGTACCCGGGTGCTTTTAATATTTTTTAAAGATGTTTTGCATGAAAACATTTTCTTGATGTTCCATCTGCTTATCTTTTCTCTGTCCAGTTCAAAACAAAGTGTGGGCAGAAAATATCTCAGAAAAGCAACCTTAAATATATTTTTGATTAAAAGCATAATGAAAATGGCAAATAATTACAGGGTAATTTGAAGTCTACTGAATTCAACAGAAACACAGAGAATTTAGTCAACAATGGCAAAGACAAGATGTTTCCATATTTTCTGCCAATCAATTATCTTCTTCCATTTCCTCTAAGTTTAGATATTTTTGACTGTTAAATTAAGTGCTGTTTCTAAGTCCATTTTGTAAGATAAAGTATTAAATAATTTGCCTATTTCTCTAAAAATGAGATTATTTATATCTCAGTGTTAGGATTTCAGTAGAAGGATGATTCAATATATATCTCATGATGATTCAGCATATCACTGTCTGTCCACAACTTATAAGTGTTTATTTTGAAATCTAGAATTCCAATAAATTAAGTTGTTCTATTAGCTTAATTATGGAAATTAAAGAATTAGCTACTTAGCTAAAAATTCCCAAGGTAGACAAGTTTATAGTTAACAACATATTTTTTTGTTTTAACTGATCTAAGACTGCTGGGGAAGAGCTGCTCCAATGGACTGACACTGGCCCCCAAAATGCTTCCATTTTGTCAGGAAAGAAGGGAAAATAAATGAAAGTTCAGGCTTAAATGAGCACAGGAATTACCACTCAGCCAAGTCCTTTCAACTTCCTATAAAAGGAAAACAATTTTTATCCATATTTTTGATATTTTATATATATATAATATATAATATATAATATATAATATATAATATATAATATATAATATATAATATATAATATATAATATATAATATATAATATANTATTATATATAATATGTATAATTTTTTTATCTATACCTTCCTAACTTCAGGAGAATTCATCTGGCTGGAATTTGAGGTGGACAGGGGTGGTGTTTTTGTATTTTCCATAAAACTTGAACTGGCTTGGTGACATTCCAACACCAAACACACACACAGAATTATGCCAGTGGAAAAACCATTGAGAAAAAAGCTCCATATTATATTTTACCAGGCAGGTTGAGTTCCTTTTATCTGCATCAGGAGGAATAAATCCCTCAGAGGGAAAAGTGGGGATGTGGTATTGCCTTGTGAAAAGCAAACCCTCAACAGAGATTCACTTAGAGAGTACAAATAATATAAATGGATGACTAATGAGTCAATAAAATTAAACTCTTTTGCAACAGTGGACAGCAAGAAAAATGACTCTGTCAGTGAGGAAAGAACTGATCCAGACTCTGATGATTTTAGGACAACTCTGCTCTGCTGCTGTTTCCTGTGGCTCTGTTTGCCTTTCCTTACCAAACAATAAGAGCAGGCAAATTAAACTAAGCAGGCAAAAATCAATGAAAACAAAAAAATGGAGCCATCATATTATTGTCTGGTGATTATTAGTTTTGTGTTATTTATCTGAGTTCAAGTGAGAAATTTGCTACAGAGTGAAAGAAGGCAGCTTTTTCTACTTTTCAAAAAAATGAAAAATCACACATACAACCTTTGAAGGGTCAGGGTCTGACACTGCTCACTCAGTCTGTGCTTTCAGCTAAAAAAATCATACTTCACAGAAAATATTTGATTTTTCTTCAAACTCCTGCAGCTGAGGAATCATTAAAAACATTTTAAACTACATTTAACAGCACTTAAAGCAACCCACCTTTTAATTTAAATTTTAAAATGTACTTAAATAAATTATTGAATAAATCCCAGGCACAATACCACATTTGGCAGCTAAACGTTTGATATAAAGTAAGAGTGGACTGTTATATTCCATCAGGAAAATGCAAAGAAAAAAATACAAAGAATTGTTTTTCTGCCAAGCTGATTTTATTTGAAAGAAGATGCTGAACTTAAAAAAAAAATACACAGTGATTCACACAGTATTATTGGCAACGTTTTTCTGGTATTTCCTTCTTGTTTTAAAAAGAATCAACAATTATGACACGTGCCTGACAAAAAGTCTCAAGCATATGAAAGTTTCAAAGGAATTTATAATCTGGCTGAGATCCTTAATCTTCCTTTCTTTCTTTCTTTCTTTCTTTCTTTCTTTCTTTCTTTCTTTCTTTCTTTCTTTCTTTCTTTCTTTCTTTTTTTCTTAATTTTCTTTCTTTCCTAATTTTCTTTCTTTCTTTCTTTCTTTCTTTCCTTCTTTCTTTCCTTCTTTCTTTCTTTCTTGCTTTCTTTCTTTCTTTCTTTCTTTCCTTCTTTCTTTCTTTCTTTCTTTCTTTTTTTCTTAATTTTCTTTCTTTCCTAATTTTCTTTCTTTCTTTCTTTCTTTCTTTCCTTCTTTCTTTCTTTCTTTCTTTCTTTTTCTTTCTTTCTTTCTTTCCTTCTTTCTTTCTTTCTTTCTCTTTCTTTCTTTCTTTCTTTCTTTCTTTCTTTCTTTCTTTCTTTCTTTCTTTCTTTCTTTCTTTCTTTCTTTCTTTCTTTCTTTCTTTCTTTCTTTCTTTCTTTCTTTCTTTCTTTTTCTTTCTTTCCCAGTAAAAATCCATGTTTTCCTTTTAGCTGCACTCAATTTTCATTGATTTCTGCTGCTTTCAGGAGGTCAAAATCTGGCACAGCCAAATTCCCCTCCAGGAAACCCCGAGCAGAGGCAGCAGCTCTGCTTAGGGCACCCAGCTGCTTATAAATGCTGGATTGTGCCATGGTCAGAGGTGGAAATTGTACTTTTCAGGGAAAAAAGAACATCTGGGAAGAGTGATCCAACACTGAAATCAGACTGAAGGAGTGAACTCTTATTAGAGTTTATCCACAGTGCCAAACTGCAGCCTGTGTTCCAGGAATTCTCCAGGAGTCAATCCTGTTCCAGCACATTTACCCTGACACTCCCATTTTTACTCCCACATTCCTGACAACTGACAAGGCTCACACTGCTGGATCATGGCTTGTCAGTTGAATTAAAAGTATTTTTTTAAAAAGTGTAGATATTACTGTGCTAAATATTGATCAGTCAGGGCAACGGTGTTTCCTTACTCTCATTTAAATTCAGGATTGCAAGAGAAATCCACACTGACAATAATTAGGCAAATCACTCATGTCTGAATTTTAAATCACTTTTTGTCATCTTCTATACCAACTCTAAAACCACTAAGAAAAAAACGTTCTGGCTTGGAATCAGAACCATCCTGGGTACAGCTGTCTCTGCCATGAAGCCACAGAACTCTGGATTTCTGATAAAAACCAACATTGAAAAGTTATGGATTTAGCCTAAGAAAACCTCAAAACCAAAAAAGCAAGCAAACAAAAACCACTAAGAAAAAAACCCCAATCAAACAAACAACAACAAAAACTATCAAAAATAACCCCCCAAACAAACAACAACAAATCCAACCAAGCAAAAAACCCCAAACAAACAAAGCAACAACCACAAACAACAAACTCCTTTATTTTTTTCTCCATCCTTTCATAATTTTTTGCTATATATTCTGTACTTAAAACCTGCATATCTAGGCAAAGAGGAAATGGATTTTCATTGCACAAAGGCATATTTTTATTATTTTTACCTTCTCCCTCTTGTCTTTCTTCCTATAGTTCCCATTTTTTCTCCCATGAGTGACTAGAAAAGAATCAGGAAAAGAATATATTTTCTCAGCATCTGTGTTTAAGTTCTCCTCACCTCATTATTTGCACCAAATGTTCTCCCTTCACCCTGGGCCCAACAAGGGACCCCCTTCTCCCCCTTCTCAATGTCAGTGCTCCCCAAAATCAAATGCCCAGGCAGGGAGGTTGCTCTCAGTCATTCCATTGATGCAGAGCATCACATTTAGTGCAGGAATTCAAATGTCATTTTTGTGTAGCTGAGATCAAAATTTGGTCCTCCCTGTTGGAGAGTGTGTTCCAGGCTTGGACCTTGTCCCTAGAATCATCCTTTTTAAAATCAGGGAAATTAGGTCTTGTGCCTGGCAGCCTCCAAGATGTCTGAAATTTTGAGCTGTGCAGATAAAAGATTTACAGTGCATTTTCCCAAGCTGCTCAGCATGTTTTCCCCCTCAGAACTGCTGCATTTATATTTCCAAACCCATCACACAGCAGCTGCTATTAGCCTTACCTGTAAACTCTCTAACATGCACCAGGAAATGGAAAGGAGGAATGAAAAGCCCTTGACAATGGTGCACTCGGTTCTCTGCAAATCCCTGTGGATGTATAGCACACAGTAAGTCAAAAATAATTAATAGGGTCAGCTCCAAGAGATGTCAGGTTCACTGAAGCGTTGCTTGTTGCTTTGAAAAGGAAACAATGCTGACACATTTTTAAAAGTTAGGGTAAACTGAGTGTTGTCTCCAGAGGCTGGCACCTCCCCAGCATTCTGCTGCTTCTCCCCATCACTGCCCCTGGTTATTCTCAGTTTTTTGCTGGATTTTGCCTCTTTCAAGGATGTGGAAATTTAAGGGTAGAACTGATTGAAAAATCTGGTATGTGTCTTGTCACGTTGTTTTGTTATTAATGCGGAGATACAAAAATAATGGCCAAGCTCATCCACTGCTCGTTTCTCCACTGCAAAAAGAGATTATTTCCACCAGGAAGATGCATTCAAATTCAAATCCGGTGAATTCATTCACCAGATTTGAAACTCATATCAAAATCTGGTGAAGTATTTGGTGTTTTTTTACCTGAACTTGGTGGTTTTCTACCTGAACCCATCAAAATCAAATACCAATGAGTTTCAAAGGAGGAAAGTCAATGCTTTCAGCAAATCTCATTATGCAGGAAGCCATAACGAGCACATATATTTATCATCCAATTCCACCTACATTTAGCAACTCTGATTTTAAACTAAATACATTAACATTTGCTTTTCTAGACACAAACAGCATCAATATTTGCAAGCTGAAATTTCAGTCACTGAGAAAGGAAGGAAATCATCCTAAGCAAATAGAACCCAACAGCCTGCCCTGTTCAAGCAGCTCTCCTTCCCAATGTGGAAAACATTTTCCTTAGAATATAAATTTATCCCAGCATCACCCATTATATATATATATATAGTTAATCTGAAATTTAAAATAAACCCTGATGGGCTGCAGAATTCTTTTCTGCAGTCACAGTGAGTGCTGCCAAGTCCTTCCAAGTCCATTTTTTTTTTTTTTTTGGCAAGGCAGAGTTTATTGGTAAACACTGATTTTAACAAGCAAAGAGGAGCTCCAGCTCATTGTTTAGAGAGTCCCAGGCAGAGCTCAGGGACACTTTGGAGGAGGGCAGGGATCATTAGGAGGAGGACTGGCAGCTCCAGTGCAGCTCTCTGGTGGCAGTGACAAGTGACCTCTGCCAAGGCAGGGTCACCAGAGAGGCCACGAGCAAGGGGAAGGGCTGAAGCCAAAGGAGCAGCAGCCTGATGCAGTGTAATTTAAAATCTGACCCTGTGCATTAAGGCTAATGAAACTAAACAACTGTAATCCTGCAAAGAAAATGAACACTGAGCATGGAGCTACAGCACTTGAAACCCAATTAACCATTATGTCCCCCCTGAGATCTGGATCACGTTCTTCTTCCTTTCATTAAGTGAAATTTGTTTTTTTCTTTGATTAAAGTTTATATTAAAAAATCCAAAAGAGTGATAATCAAAGGTATGTCTCATTTTACACCCACTCTGCATTATTAAAATCTCTCATTTCAATAATTTGCATGATATTTCACCAGCAGTAGACTCACTTAGAAATAATCAATCTGCCAATTAGCAAAATTCCTCTCAAACCCACAGCTTTTGTAGTGCCATGCTAGGGATATTTTTGCCTTCTGCTGTAGTCTGACACATTTAACACCAAGAACCTGATGACCTTCTAAGAATATCCAGATTCAAAGCTGGTGAATCTGAAATCTGAGACTTGTTGTAAGTGATGCAATTAATTAATCTTTTCATCTGTTCATGATACATTCTAGGTAAATTCTCGGTAGTGAAATAAAATAGCAACCTTGAGAGCTTGCGTTCTACCTTATTTATTAAAAAAAGAAAAAAAAAATCTATCACTTAGCTTCTGGGTTTGATTTTGATGTTTTATTCAGTTGAAGAAAGCCAGAATGAGACCCCTGGGTATTTCAAAAAGAAGTGCCAACATATTCAGTGGGCATAAAAGAAATGTGATCTACAGAGGAATAGCTCAGAACACAGCCAAGGACAGACTTGTTCTCCAGACTCCCTTGATGCACTCAGCAAAGGCATCAAATCTCAAGCAAATCCTGTGGATTCTGCAAGTGTGAGTTTGTATTTTACACCAGATTTCCAGACAAAAGACTAAAGGCATTAAAGAAAATGGGATCAATATTTCTCAGCCTACATTTTTCCTCCTCCCCAAAGCTCAGAGCCTGCTGCTCCCCTTCCTCTGCAGTCTCCTCTCACTTTCCTGGCTGCAGAAGAACAAGGAAAAGCCTCACTCTGAAATAGGACAGGCAAGATTTTCCAATTCTCACTCCCTGAAAGGTGCAGAGTTGCACTGTTGACATGAAAACTGTAATAATTTTGAAGGTGGGTAACAAACACAGGGAGTGGGGAGAAAATTAGCACATGCTTGACTTGGAGTGTGAAGCTCTGGGAGGAGGGAAAGTTGCTTTCCATAGAGCTCCCTGTGCTTCAGTCAGGTTTTTTGGACTTCCCTTACTCCTTTTTAACTTCAGCATCACATCCCAAATTAGATAAATTGATAATTAATGAATATGTTCAATAACAAATTAGATAATTTACAGAGCTGGGATTGCTCCTGTAAAACTAGAGCCAAATGTTGATTTTATGAATGCACAGTACCCACATGTGGAAATCAGAGCTATGGACAAAAGCAGGTTCAATGTCCAGAACGTGTACTGAGGTAAAATTCCAGTCAAAAACCATAAAGCATTCTCATTTTAATAAAGATAAGCTGGTTGATTTGTAAAAAAAATCCATTAAAATTGTTTTAGTAATTGCTTACCCAACCCTCTATCAAGAAGATAACAGAAAGGACATGATTTCTCTTATTTTAAACAAGAAATAAAAAAGTACTTTGATTTAACCTTATTTCTGCGCTGTTTTGTTTCTTAAAATGAAGAACTATAATAATTCAAAACTTAATAGCTTTTTTCAAAATTTTCTAGAGCTTGCTTCTTAATTGGTATTTTCAGTAGGCCAAGAGCTGTGTCTGTCCACCCTGGACACACCTCAATAATCAATAATATTTTTAAATTTTATCAGTTTTGGTCCTTTAAGTAAAAAAAAGCTGAACTGCCCTAGTTCTGAGCAGCAGGAAGTCAGAAATGTATCTGTGCTGATCCAAAGCTGAAATTTATTATCTCTTTCCACACAGCAAATTCAGCATAAGACATCTAAGGATATTCTGTGAAATCTTGGTAGTTCAGCTCCATATCAAAAATGATGGAGTGCAAGAGTATTTGCAGCCCAAGAATGCAAGAGAAATCTGGAAGCTAATTTTGTATAAGATCACAACCTCCAAATTAAATAATAGATGTAGCCTGCCTGCTGCATCATCAAATTTTCATGAGGTTCTTTGCAGCTGTATGTCTTTGATCTCAGCTAAATAAATCATAGATGCGTTGTGGTTTTTGGTTGGATTATGTGCCATGCTAAACTCACTTATGAAACAGAATGATGTGTTTGGATCTGCATTGTTAAAAGGAGGGGAGCAGAACATAATTCATCCTGCAGCTTCACCTAGAGCACTGAACTGCCTCAGCATCTACCTTCATCCCCATACCTGTATGCAAAATTGGATTTTTTTTTCCTTTTCTCCCCTCTTTTTAAACAGCAGTGCCACGTTTCAGCAGCTGCTCTGCTGTAACTCGTGGAGAGAAGACAGAGCCTGAATTCAAGAGCTTCAAGGGCCCCTCATGAGCCAGGATTTGAACACTCCTTGCTGTTTGATGTATCTGAAATGCCTTTGTGCTTTGTTGTGCTGCTCCAGTCTCAGTTCCTGGGCTCATTTATACAAATGGAAATGTAACAGGTACTGAATTTCCCAGCTCCCACAGCAAAACAATCAGGGCAGCTTGGTTCTCCTTCCAAGGGCAAATATCAGACCAAATCCTGACCTGCTGGACATGGACACCACATATTTTACCTGAGGAGGAAATAAATTGATTTATTAATGACTTGCAGCAGGATTTGCATTTTTAAGCATCACAGGATTTCCAAGAACTCTGCACATCCACACCCTTAACCTAGATCTGAATGAGATCAAAGGGAATCCTTCTGGGAGCTTCCCTGCTTCCAACTGCTGTTTATTTCTAGGCTCTGTTTTGCTCCTGATTCAAATCAAACTAAAAAAGAAACTTTCTATAAAGTGCATACAAATGATGGCATTAGGCAGTTGGCATCTGCTGCTGGACTGCACCTTTGGCTTGGTAGAGAGATAAAAATCAGATAAGGTCAGATTCTTCTTGCAAAATTGCTTGTTTTAACAAGAGCATACAGATTACTCTGTGAAACAACTGAAATTAATTATGTTTTACCAAAATTCATTAACAGCATTGAAATTGGTAAGGCTTATAGATGAAAATTGTTAGTTCCATCCCACTCTAAATGAGGCAATTATTTTAATGTTTGCATGTGCAATTACTTTTTAAAAAATGCAGACAAAAAGCCACCCTTGCAGCAGCTTTTATCTACTAGAATGTAAATAACTCCTAGGAGAGCATGTCAAAAGGATTTTACATGGAAAAACATATCAGTGACTAATAAAACCATTAAATAATCAAATTATTACACGTTTGTACCCTGAAGAGAACCTGTCATTTAAAACCAACTCAATACCAAGAACTATTAAACAATATATTCCCATGTTATTTCCCACAGAGAGAAAGTTTCAGGAAACATTTTGTAACTCAGAAAACAGTAAATTTATTTCTTTCTTGAACAGAATGGACATCTGCTGCATTTTATTTTGCTATTACTCTACACTCCTCGTGAGTTCTCTCTCACACAATGTAATGAAAGATATTTTCTAAAAACAACTTTGCAAACTGTGAACAAAGGGCATTGATGAGAAAGCCAAGCTCCACAGACCTCAATTTCCTGTCATTTGGGGAAACGAGTTTCTTGCCACAGAAAATAGAATTTTTCTACTCATTGAAGGGTGGCATCAGTTCAGGTTATATCTGAATTTTCACAGAGCATTTCTGCTTTGCTGGTTTCACCTTGGTGTCCTCCCTGAGCCAACAGGGGTTGGACAGGTCCTGGCCATGCACAGCACCCCAGGACAGGCTGGATTTGTATCAGCACTCCCAGATATTTATCTGCTTCCTCAGAGCATCCTCCTCACTCAGCTGGGTACATTTGATATCAAGTGTTTAGACACAGACCATTTGTACAATTTAACCTTCAGTATTTATACTCCTATAAAGGGAATAGGATGTATTTTTTTTTAATGTCCCAGAGTAGTTCATAAAAGGAATAAAAAATGCAAAGAGTGGATAGACAAGCTTTCAGAAAAACTGTATCCCTGCTCTTGTGTTGCTGCATAATGGTGTGTAAAATGTACTCCAATTATTTGGTCACAGGACAGAGAGTGTGGCGTGAAAGCAGAATATTAATGACATAAATTCTCCATATCACTGGCCTTGAAACCTTCATATGCCAAGCACAAATTTAATGTTCTCCCTAAACTGATTTCTTGCTCTTCTCCTCTTTGAAACCCAGCATTTTGTAGAGCAGAATGTTTTGATTGCTATTCCTGTGGCAAAAATCACTTCTTGAGGCATGAGAAGTTACCCTGGTGCTCTGGACTCATTTTGGGCTCAACATTTTACTCATCTCTGTCTTCCTCACTTGTTACTTTTAAAAACTCAACTCAAGCAAAGTTGTTTTTTTAGAAAATATCTTTCATTACATTGTGTGAGAGAGAACTCACGAGGAGTGTAGAGTAATAGCAAAATAAAATGCAGCAGATGTCCATTCTGTTCAAGAAAGAAATAAATTTACTGTTTTCTGAGTTACAAAATGTTTCCTGAAACTTTCTCTCTGTGGGAAATAACATGGGAATATATTGTTTAATAGTTCTTGGTATTGAGTTTTGGTTTTAAATGACAGGTTCTCTTCAGGGTGATGATTTCCAGATGGAAAACAGGAATATGAGAGGGGATGGGGACTTCATTCAGCACAGCCTTTTTCAGGGGCTGGCTTACAAACAAAGCAAAAAGAATCTAAAAATTAGATTGTGAGCTACTCATTAATCCATGAATAGGACTGGGCAGCTGCTGTCTGTCCAGCTATTATTAACCACACACAGCCAAAAAGGAAGGCAGTGCACAGAAAAGTCAAAGAATGAAATGAATAAAGAATTTCAAAGCTTGTTTCAGCTGCAACTTCTTTAAATGAAAGAGTTGGTTTCTAATCAGGTCACAGTGAAATATTAATTTCCTGGAGTCCTAGGATTTAGGAGACAAAAATCTCTTTTCATTATGTATATTACATACACTGACATATTTTCTGAGCACCTTAGATGTGTTCTTCAAGGCCATGTGAGGCAACCAATTTACTCAACATTTAAAAAAAAGCCACTCACAGTTCAGGTCTCAGTCCTACCCTGAAAAATGAGATAATGTCCATACCAGGAGTGCCTAATTGAGGGTGGAATTAATTATGGCTTATTAATTGAGGAAGGACAGGACAGATATGGACAAGGAAAAAGAAAAGAAGTATATTCTAAACAGATATATAAGATAAAAAGCATAATTTACCTCTTGTTTTAGTCTTGTGTGCTCTATAACAAAAAGAACTCTTATAAAATTGATGGAGTTAATCAAAGAGCTAAACATACAGAAAGTGCAATTTTTCTGATAAGATTTTCTGATGCTTGCACATGCTGAAAAGCAAAAGCATTCTCCTCCAGCTGACAGCAGCCAATTTTCTCATTAAACCTAAGAGAATATTATTTCATCTTTTAAATCCTTAAAAACCTGAGTAATTCTTGAGTCATACATTTCCAAAGTAGGCCAGGAAAATAACAAGGCTCAAAACCACTTGAAGACAAGCTCGTGAGGAAGCCTAAAATAGGCATTTCAGTGGTGAGAATGAAAGGAGGACAGGTATTAAATAAACAATGCACAGAAGGCAGCAGCACATGGGCCACGCTCAGGGTGACACAAGGAGGCCACAAAGGAAATAATGGCACAGAGGTTTGGAAAAGTCATTAACCACGAGGTTTCCACCTCCCTTTTTACCTCTGTGGGATTCACAAATGGGAGGATTTGAGGCATAAATAGAATTACTGATTACAGGAGGTGTACTATTTTACTCTAGCAATTGGATTAGGAATTTCTCACACTTTACAACTGAGAGCAACGTGTGCCTATGGATGTAAAGAATCTTTGAATTACACTTTGTGCCTTCCTCCTCAGATGATGCACCAAAAAAAAAAATAAAAATTCTCATTTTGGAGAAGGCTGAATTAGAGAATTTGAATTACCCTTTGTCCCTTCCTCCTCAGATGTTGAACCAAAAAAAAATATAAAAATTCTCATTTTGGAGAAGGCTGGATTAGAGATTTGAGGCATAAATAGAATTACTGATTACAGGAGGTGTACTATTTTACTCTAGCAATTGGATTATGAATTTCTCACACTTTACAAGGTCCTATAGATGTAAAGAATGTTTGAATTACACTTTGTGTCTTCCTCCCCAGATGATGCACCAAAAACCCCCCTAAAAATTCTCATTTTGGAGANGAATTAGAGAATTTGAAGAAAGGTTGCAGCAATCTCAGGAGGCTGGAACAGGGCAGAATTCCTGTGTCACAGGAGAGCAGGGAACTTCAAGAGGCTCTGGCAGAGATTTGGAACCTCCCAGGGATGGATGCACTGGGAGGGTTTTGTGAGGGTCTTGTTTTCAGCAGTGACAGATAAAGCCCATCAGGGCCACATTTCACTTTCTTCTAATCCAGCTGAACAACACACTTCAGTTAATTCATACAACTGCCATGCCCAGAGAGGAGATGTCACAACAACACAGAAATGAAAAGTGGGATTGCTGAAAAGAACAGCTAACAGTAACTTTCTAAAATAATATCACATTTTTAATTGTACTCTCAGCTAGCAGAGATGCAATAATTTACTCTATAACACCCTCCCTCCCCTAGGAGTCCTGTGAATTATCTGTTTTATTTTGGAAAGGCCAATTCTCCTCACTTTACATGGATGGTGAGTCTTGGCAGAAGGACTGGGTCACCCTCAGGAGCATCTAAACTTAACCAGGAAAATCATTTTTGTAAATTCCAACCCTTGCACCTTTGCTGTCACAGGCTGGGATTGTGTTTATTTTCAGAAGTCCTCTATAAAAGAGAGGATAAGAAGATAGGGCAGAAGATGGGAAAGTTCATTTTCCTATAGATAAAGGTGTTTTTTGGGGCACAGAATTTGAGGGAGTTCCCCCAGGCCATCCAGAAAAGCAGAAGAGGTTGCTGGAAGCAGCAGCACTGAATATTCCCATTAGTAGGGATTAAGGTGTTGATAAAAGTTCTTTTAGTCACTGATTTTTGTAATGAACCTCTTGCTTTGGAATTCATGATTCCTGTTCAAATCACCTATGAGTAAAGCCAGAAATGAAAGGAGCATTTCATCCCATGCAAGGGACACCAAACATGATGAGTAAAATGGAATTGGGGGAATCTCACTCAGCTCAGAATCATGCCAAAATATCCCTCTGACAAAATATCAGCCCCAGGAAACAAACTAATTCACAACCAGGGACAAAAAAAAATTAATTTCTTCAAGGCAGAGGAAGAACCAGGTAGGCAGACTTCATACAGCCATCATCAAATTTGTCACATAATCTCCAATATAATAAAATACACCACATAATATATAAAATAATAATGTCACAAAGGAGGAAATTACTGGGTTTTCTCAGGAATTCTGTTCAATGGGAAAAGAAATCCCTATTACAAAGCATGCAAGAGAAAAATAGATTGGTTTTAAAGGAGGTTCCCCACTACCACCAATTTTGACAGCAGCAAAAAGTATAAATTTACTTGGCTGGCTTGTGGTGATTGCTGTAATCTGATTTTCCCTCTCCCTGGGTGGATGCAGGGGCTCCCAATCCTGCAGCCTCTCGAGAACAGTTTGGGTGGGTTTTTGTTCATGTTGGGAATAAACATTGTGGGCACATCACAGCCTTCAATAATCTGAGAATAGAAATCCCCAGAACTCTCCAGGGACTGCCTGACCTCAGGAAAATCCCCATTGAATTTTTCCCAATGTTCAGTGGATAAATGTGGCTTGAAACCCCAATTGCTCTCCTTTACTCCTCTCTGCCCTGCCTGGTCTCTGCTGCTGAGTCCTCAGAAAGAGCTGGGACAAAGTTTGGCTCACATTTTGGGAGACATTCTTATTCTCCTTTATTAAATAATATTATATTATATAAAATATATATTATATA
>VXBR01003732.1:0-27492 GCA_013400215.1 Cisticola juncidis
CAACTGTTTTTGTTCAAGGTTTAGTGCGCGAGAGTGCGCAGGCTTCCGCGCACTCTCGCGAGGACCAAAGCCCCAGCTCTGCGGCCCAGGCAGCGGATCCGAGAGACTCCTCCTTCGCGGCGTTGACTCCGTGGGAGCAGCGGCGGTGTGCGCAGCCCCCGAGCCCCCTCCCTGCTAAAAGAGCTGATCAATAAAGGCGCTTTAACTGGAGCAGAAGGTCTCCTTGCCCATTTCTAACATTAACTGCAGAGCTAGCCTACATTCTGAGATGAGCAGGATGGCTACAAGCATACATTACAGTACCAAAGACACTGCTGCACAAAATACAATACCAAACACTGAAAAATACATTCAGTTCAAAAGAATATGTGCCTGGGGTTGATCAGAAGTTAAAGGCCATTTTGAAGGGCCTCTTTTTAAGTTACCCTCTGTCATGGGGTATCAACTACCTCACTAGGATGTCTGTTGTGGCTGTGCATGTTTTGGGATTTTGTTGCTATGTAGTAAGTTCTGTTTTTTGTAAAACCCAATTGTTCTGTATTGAGTTCAGTTCTATGTACCCCTACCCCCACCCAATTAATATTCCTAGTCCTATCCCTTTCCCTCACAGGATCTACTATTAGCCCTTGTTATGTCACAGTCAGTTATGTGTCAATCATTTTTCCCGCCTTTGAGTTTCCCCTCCCAAGTCCTCCTGATTAGTCCAGAGTGCCTCCCTCCGCCCCTGTTTTCCCTGGTGATTGTATCCCACTGGCTGGGAGCAGCCAGCCCCACCCCTTTCTCCTCCCCTACTGCCTCCCTTAAAACCCTGTGTCCGCCCCAGTTTCTGCGTCTGATCCCGGACTCACAGCTAGGTAAATAAACCTCTCTGTTGTACCCAGATCAGGTCCCTCTTTCTGCTTCTTCTGCTGCGTCGCCACAGCTGCTCTCTAAGCCCCTTTGAGGGTAGAAGAGCCCACAGCGATCAGCTCTGCTATTACACCTGCAGACTGACCCTCAGTCACGTCTTGCTCCAGTGCCTGGGCTGGCCGGGGCCAGAGTCGGTGGACACTAAGGGCACTGCGACAGTCTGTTCCAGTGTTTGACCTTACCCTCTTGGTAAGGAAGTGCTCCCAAATGTCACAGGCCAGTTCCTCACCTAACATGATCATTTCACAGCTGGGCGACTTATCCAGAAAGATGCTGTAAGGAATAGCATCAAAGGAATTAAAAAGATCTAGAAATGCCACATCCACCCCTCTCCCTCTGCCCACAATGCAGATGGCCTTATCGCAGATTAGTGAGACAGGACTTTTCCTTTGTGAACTCTTGCTGACTGTGCCTGATGATTGCATTTCCTGTCTGTCAGAAGCATACAGTACAATCTTTATAATTTTTTCAATCACTGCAGATCTGTGCAAACCAACAGATCTGTACTTTCCTGAGTCTTCCCAGTAACTCAGAATTGTGGCAGGAGTAGTTCAGAGTTGACATTCAAAATATTTCTTTTGCATTTTAGAATCTTTTCTTTTTCTTATGTTTCCTTGTATCTTCTCATCTTTTGTGTAGGATACATTATTGTATATTTTTCATTTTCTGATTGCTAAAATA
This sequence comes from Cisticola juncidis, assembly GCA_013400215.1. Lineage (NCBI taxonomy): Eukaryota > Metazoa > Chordata > Aves > Passeriformes > Cisticolidae > Cisticola > Cisticola juncidis. The sequence continues at coordinate 1,591 of VXBR01003732.1, forward strand.
TTTATATAGAAATAGTGAAGACATATTGCATGCAAATCATGGAATATGTCTTCACTATTTCTATATAAATATTTTCGTCTTTTAAAATACATTAAATATATCCCACACAGCATGTATGCTAATGGATTGTATTTTGTATTGGACTGTGTGTTGTATGGTATTTATTGTCTTAGCTTCTTAGTCTTGTGTGTGTCATATTTTAATTGATTGAGCGATACTTTGTACTGTATTTGGAATTCTCAGTATTTGTATTGTATGGCATAAAACTGTTTGTATATATTGCACATATTGGATTGTACTGCATGGTATGGGGTTGTATTATATTGCACATACCGTGCATTCCACAGCATTTTTTGTCATTATAAGTTATGGTATGATATATGAAATTGTACTGTATGTACAACAGCATTGCCTGTTATTTTTTGGACTGCAAGATTATTTGTTTTGTGTGCAGTGACTTGTGGGGTATGGTACAGGTATTCAACTGAATCTCTCTGGAACTGACCAAACTCCTGGGTTACTTTTCCTTGCATATACCAGCACCCCAGAACTGCAATGGTAATGTAAGACATAGGCTAGAGCATACCCATCTGTTGTAGTCCCCACGATTAACACTCAGCAACGAAAAACAAGGCTGCATGTAGCTGTTTCAAATATTCACAGACTGCTTTTATGTCGCTCTGTCACCTGAGTTTCTCATCCTTTGTGGTGACTTCTGAATGCCATCAGTCCCATAGTTAATAGAATTAATTGATACCGTGATTCCCCACATCCTCACCCCTCTTTTGCCCTACCCAATAAATTTGTGCTCTGTTCCCTTTATTCTGACAAGTATTTCATTTGTATTTATACCATCTGGTTTAGACTGCCTGCTGGAGACACTGATACAAATGAGAACAGAGTTCCCTTTTCTGCCAAATGCCCTTTAACTAAATCTTCTCAGAACTTGGATTGTATAATAAAGGCTAATGGGGAGACCATATTCAGGAGTGTCTTAAAACAATTTTTTAAGTCTGTCCCATTTCTTTGCACACAAATAATAACGAAGTCCTACAAAAACAAGATTTCTGCCACATAAAACTTGCTGTGGAATTACAAACACCAAAGAGTGAAATGAAAGTGGAAAGAACTTGATTTAAGATGGTTGTGACTTTCACAGACCATACACATTTCACATGTGGTTTACAGCATAAACATAGCTAATATATAGTTTGTTGAGAAACTGGGGTTTGGTTTTTGTAATGTGAGTATGTGTTCAACTCTTCATCATTATTAATCATGTTTTTGAACTGCTGTGCTCCAGAACAGCTTTCTGTTTCTGGGACTTCCTAATTTTAAATAATATATGTGTAATGTTCTGCCTATACCTTTTCCTTGTTGAAAGCTGGATTTTAAAAATGTAGTCAAGGCAATTTTTCCAGCTTCTTTTAAACTGTGTCTTGGGACTTGGAAGACTGACTTCTTCCTCCAATTTTGCTAAACTTCAGTTGCTAAAAAAAAAATTCCAAAGGATTCTTGTTTGCAATTTTGTGGCTGCCTCTTACCTCCACTTATGAACACACTATGTAAGGCATTCCTCTGTATCTTTGTTGAAGTGGTGTCTGAAAACACCATGTGCTGATAAGGTGCATGAAGTGCTTTTTAAAGCATGTCAGGGCTGGTACATACCTGCCAAATTTCTAATCTATGTTAAAATTCCCTTCATGTCAAAATGAGAAAAGGAGATTTAGATTCACTAGTGGATAACGAAACAGTATGTTGTAGTGATGTGGAAATTCAGCAACCTTGAGTGAAATTCCATGGTCTCAAATCTTTACAAACAAAAAGCCAATGTCTCTATAAATTTTAGCTGACTGAAACACATGTAGCTTACTTCTTCCTTATGTGAAATTTCTGTCAGCTGTGAAATATGTTCATTCATGCAGTCTTGCTTAGCTTTATTACTCCTTTCTATTAGTAATTTAATTATATAGCTAAATTTGATTTAGGACTTCAGTAAGTGCAGAACTTGGCTGAGAAGAAATGCATTTCTCAAAAAAGTATTGTTGCTGTCCTTTCACTCTGGTGTAGTTGAAACTGAAAAGGCCAACAATTTACAGAACATGTAAGGTTGTTAGAAATGGCTTATGTTCAAAGGCAAATAGAATTGTTAAAATCAAACCCTCAGTAATTTGCAAGGAAAAATTCAAAAACTGAATACAAATGTGTGTAGGAGACTCCTTAAAGGAGGACACATGAACTGACCATTTGAAATATGTGCAGTACATTTAAACTCAGGATTAGATTATGCACATAAAAGTACATCTTTAATTGCTATCTTTACAGAGGAAATGTAATGTATGTCTGCTGAGAAGCAATCTTCTGCCATTAGGGAATACAGCTGCCCTAGGTGGGGATTTTTTTCAAAGTAGCCAGCTGCTGATAGGTTACAGATGCTTTGGTAGCATGTCCAGAGTTGTAAAAATGAGAGAGCTCTTCTGTGTGGCTGCAAAACAGCTCCGAGAAAGATCAATGACAAAACACAGTAACAGTGCTTGTGTGCCCACATTTTAAGCAGGGGCGGGACAAGGGGCAGGTATGATACACCAACAAATCAGAGACAAACAGGGGAGGAGCTGAAGGTGGGACCTACAAGACAGAGGCCAGTGGGAAAACACCAGGGGAGGGCACAGTTTGAACCACCCAATGGGACATTGTACAGCACAGAACTCTCCAGAACTGGGGGAAGGAATAAACATAGATTGACAACCAAGTAGGTGGGGTAAACGGCGAGGGATTGGTTCAAGGGAGGATAGGTGTAGGACATTCTGGAGAGAGGGACAGGCTTTGGGGAGTGAGTGAAAGCCAGGAGAGCGAGGAGATAACTCTGGGGAAACCATCCATTTCAGGGGACCAATCATTCAAAGAATTAGGAAAGGAATAAATAAAGGAAAACACATTAGCACAATGCTGACAAACATACTACAAAGACTTGCAGAGACTCATCAAGAAGAGGAGCTTCCCTTGGATTTTTTCTGAAAGAGAGATGTCTTACTTGCTGTCTGTCCTGGTTTTGTAAGAAGTCCCTTTCCAGCTTTCTTGTGGGCTCCTTAGGCACTAGAAAACTGCTATAAGACCCTCTTGGAGCCTTCTGTCTCCAGGCTGAACAACCTCTGGTCTTGCAGCTCTTTTTCATAGGAGAGGTGCTCCAGCCCTGTCTTCGACATACATCTGAGGCTGAAGAATACTCTGGAGACTAGAGGTGCAAATCCAAAATTAGGTGGCTAAAGAGAAGGACTACAGTTTGAAGTTTTAAGTGAACTGCTATAGGTTCAAGAAAGGAAAACAGGCCTGAGAAGCTCAGTTAATTTGTATTATTAGAGGAAACTGAGAAATGACTTGTACTAATGTAGAAAAGGGATATTAGGAAGCTTACATGACAAAGGAATAGTAGGATTTCGTGGCTAGAGGCTGAAATTTGACAATTTAAATATTAAAATAAGAAGCAAATCTCTAGCAGGATAATCAAACATTGAAAGAGCCTATCAGAGAGGATAGTGAACTTGCTATCATTTGACAAGTTTATAAAGGATGACATGTCTACAATGTTAAATTGGATTCTGTAGCTTGAATATGTGGCTCAGACTTTGGTAGTAAATCCTGAAAACACATCAAAACACAAATTATATGGATTCAGATCACTACTTAATAAACTGATATATCTACACATAAAAGTAATTTTGGGCTTAATACAAATATTGATAGTATCTCTACATTTAGGCAAGGTAAGAACAAAATATTTAATGACAATAAGTAAGCAACAGAAGTGTGTGTCCAGTGCATTCCATAGCACTGACCTTCTAGAGAAAAAAAAAATTATATCATGTGCTATCCATACTCTAAATATGCTGAAACCCAGGAGAGCAATCTTGTTGGTTAATGACAGTTCCAGGTTGTGCAGATATTGCACAAAAGGCCTTCTAGAAATGAATCTGCCAGTCTCTGGCAGCTCTCAGTTCTGTTTCATTTCATTTCAGAAATGAAAAAGAAGATGTAGTGGAGTGATGGATTATAACAGACTCCTGGATACTTTCCTGCATACTTTCATGGATATTTTTTTAATTTCCTCAGTTTAGGTTTAGAACTTGTGAAAAGGAGAGGAAAAGGCCATTCCCAGGTTTTGGGGATGTATATGGCCTTGTAGGACAACAGAATATTATTTCTTAGTTATAACTGTTGGTGTGGTTTCTGCTGGGAACAAAGAAAATGTTTATAATTTGTATGTTTAATAATAACACTTAATACTCATCACTGTAGTCCACAGTTGCTTCCAAACTAGTTCTTTTTTTTTTTTTTTTTACTTTACTTTACTTCTACTTCTGTGGTTTTGTGTGGTATTTTGAGAATCTTGTGTTCAGGAAAACCAGGAAGGGGATATAGGAGGGACAAGACCACAATAATAAGATATGATTAAGTCTGTGGCCTGATCATGTAATGAAAAGAATAATTGCTCTGGAGAGTAACAGTTCAAACACTCGAACTTACTCAGCAAAGAGAAAAGATGAAGTGTTTGTCTTGTGCATATACTGCAAAGAAGGTGGTGAACTCTAGATGATTAGACAACATGCTTGCCATCATCTGCTGTAGCAGTGCATTTTGTGTGAGTCTGTGAGACTTCCAAAGCTTCAGCAAGCCAGAGGACTCTTAACTATAAAACTGCTTCTATTTAAATATCAGTTATCTAAAGTAATTTAAATGGAACTTAGAACACACAGCTTCTGCTTCTTTTCTGCTACTCACCTCTATATCTATTACATACACTCTGTACAGTCCACTATGATTGCTTGTAAACCTGTTAAATTATTGGCAGGGCACATTTGCAGGTCTTATTGACTCTAGATGTTATTGTTCAATTCGAATAAAGGTGAAATGTTTTTTACAGGGTGTAACCTAGAACCTGCTTCCCACAGAAGTTTGAGTAATGTACTATAGCAAATATAGAATATGCCAGATGGGAAGATGGGATACAGAAAGTCAAAAGAACAGGCAGAATGATACCATGGTGCTGTGCTTGGTCTTGCAAATAAAGGTGCTATTAAAATAAAGAGATGTAATAAACAGTGGAAGTGGAAGCTGATGCACCTCAACTGAGTGGTTTAACTGCTGCTAAATTCAGGACTATGCAGACAGAATAATCCTGGAATAGGTTGTTTTGGTCTGGAATTAAAGGCATTATCTGAAGATTGTTCTTTGTTCTCCTCAGTTCTCCCCTATATTTAACTGAATCTGTCTGGGGAATGTGTTGTCATGGCAACCTGCACTGTAATCTTGAATTTTCAGACTTAGAAGTTATGTTACTATTAAAACAGAATTCATGAAATATATAAGCACAATTTTGTTTCCTAAACATCATTGTAGATTTCTTTTTCAGTCAGGGAGGTATTGTGTTCCAAAGAGAAAAGTCAGGCACACAAAACTATTATCAATTATGTGTACACAACTCTACCACTGCTAAGAGAATGGGAGATCTAGGTGGAAGGTGTCCAGAGAGGGTTCTTAAATGAGAAGGAAGAGAGTAAGAAAACCCTTGGAGACACTGAAAAGTGAATACTAATGCTGCTCAGTGGGTCTACCCAATCTAACACTGACTCCTGCCAAACTCAGAGCCTTTGATGTTGTCTTTTTCTTGCTGGAGACAACATTGCCTCAAAGCCAGGATGTCTGATACTTTCACACGAAAAAGCAAGCAAGCGGCTTGCAGTTTTGCTGTCCTGCATACATATATGCTTTGAATTTACAGGGCTGTCTCCTCCTTCCAAGATCTCATTGCATCATACTTTATTGCTGCAGCCTTCAGAGGTTTCTGTGCAATAAGGGCTCCAGCATGGTGTATGTCTCTGTCTAAAAGGAGAGACAGTCATCACATTGGCCAGACTTTTATGCTGCATGTGGTAATGACCTTCCTGAATGAATGAAAAATTTACATCTATTATACTCGTGCTGGGTTTAAAACTGTGTCTGTGGCCAAAGAGATAGTACACCATCTGTAGAGTAAGAGTCCATTTTTAATGCAATTGATAGTCTAATAATTGGGTAACGGGGAGATGAATAAAAATAAATTAAACCCAAATTCTTAATTTTGTACAATTTTTATTGGTGATTTCCTCTCCTTCTGCTGGAAGTAAAGTTGGTAATTTCAACTAGAATGCTGTGTACCTAGGTCTTTCACCATAAGTAATATGATGTTTATGTTATTTTTTTTCTCTAGCTTTCAATTGAGATAATTTTTCACAAAAACACAGAATAATTTCAGTTGGTAAAGACTTCCAAGATCATCATGGTCCACCTTTGTGTGATTACCCACCCTACCACCTTGTCTACTAGACCATGGCATTTAGTGCCATGTCTAGTCATTTCTTGAACACCTCCAGGCATGGTGACTCCACTACCTCCCTGGGCAGCCCATTCTGACGTACTCACTCTCTCTGTAAAGAAACTCCTCCTATGTCCAACCTGAACCTTCCCTGGTATATCTTGATGCCATTTCCTCTCATCCTGTCACTTGTACCTGGGAGAAGGGCCTGACCCTATCGCTACTGACATGCATTTTCAGCTTTGCTATTTTGTCACTGGTCTGCAACAACTAGGTCTGAATTTACACTTTTATGGTGCTCATTCCAGAATTCTTTTTTGTCTTTATAACCCTAAACCAAATTTTGTCTGGGTCCAAGGTATTTTTCTCAGTGACTGTTGGGAAGTTGCTTATACCCAAGAGGTGTGAGTGCCAAGGCCCTGCCCTATGTCTTCTCATTCAATGCCTGTGAACTCTACACCACTTTCTGCATCTCCACTTCTGAAGCCTCCTCCTTTTGTACCAGGTCTTTATTCCTATACACAGTCTTATTATACCAGAGCCAGGAATTTCATCGTTTATTGAAAATAAGGATTTTTTACTTCTATTTGCATAATGTCATGGCTGTACTGTATAAAGCAACTACAATAAGAAAGCAAACTTATTGGAGGAAGATTGGCCATCCTCAGCCCTGAGGACTTGTAAATTAAGATGTCTGACCTGTAGGCAGTAAGGGCAACAGTATATTACATGTGTACAGGGTTACAGGATGCCTGAGTTATTGCACTAAATGGCTATAGAATACAGTTCCTTTTGTTCATCTCCAAGTTTATCACCACTACCATTTCAGTTTTTAAGCTGTTATGATTCTGTGATTCTGGGAATTGGTCATCTTTATTTTGGAATGTGGACGTGTGTGTGAGTCTATAAAAAATACTCAGTCTTACTGGAAATTTTTATTCTTTGTATCTCTTCACCTGCTCAGAAGAACAATTTTTACTTTGCCATTTCATTAATAAAACATTGTTAACTTTCACAAACTATGTCCAGTGTTTTTTTAAGTCATACAGGTATATAGCAAACATTGGTGCTTTAAAGATTTCAGATCTGCTTAACAGAAGTTACAATCTGATATGTCTCTACAGCATTATTGTTCATTTTCCATTAAATCCTCGGGCAGCTGAAGTTAGCCAACTATACTGGTGCAAGTTGTACTTTGCACCTAATTTTCGATTCCATGGGGACAGTGAAAACTCACACTTCTTTCCTTCTCACTGAAAGAAATCTATTGGATTTTTGCATCAATTTCCAGGACAGGAATGTCTTTTTGTCAAGCAACAGGAATGATTTATGGAGGTCTGTTTTTAGAGCTGTACCGTTCATGCTTGAATAGGAGTGGGCCTGCCACATCTCTGCTTTTTCAATAAGGAATCTTGGTTTGAATATTCTTCCAAGTGTCTGTGGAAACGTGATAAATTTAAAAGAATGTTTGATAATTTGCTGATTTAGTTCCCCGATGAACCTGCCATGTGCTACATGGATCTTTCACACTAGCCTTTGGACTAAATTATGTCTGGCCTTTAGGAGACTCTTTATGTTATTCTGTTATGTATCTGCTTTAACTGGACTCAGCAAGCTATATTTCATGTACACGCTGCATGATTAGGAGGAATTGATGTGTGGAACTAGGGATGAACTACAAAAGAAGATCTTAGTCTCATACCCCAGGTGCGTGCTTTGTGAAAACTTTGAAACTGCTCATCACTGTAGGTTCAAAGATTCAGTTTGTGCTTCTCAGCTTATTTCATCAAAAATTCCTGCTATTAGATTGTGGAAGAGGACACTAAAACACCAACATGAAAGAAGCTTCAAGTTGCATCTGTCACATTAAAGAGACTTTACTAAAAGAGTGGTAAAAAGCATCCCAGAGGGGATTTGTTGGATTTATTCAGAAAAGGATAGCTTCCTTCGCCTGTGGAGAGGATGATTAGCAAGCCATGAGCACGTGGAGGCAGTGAGAATTCATTATATCTAGGCCCTGAGTAAACAGCATTCTGCAACATTAGATCTCAGTTTGTGGCATAGAGTGAGATTAGCTGATTGTGTGATGAATTTAGGCAAACTCAATTTTTAAAGATCACTGTACATGATTTTTCAATTAGTTTTTTCCTTCTTAGAACACCTTGGCACACACACTCACCCCACTGTTTTGCCTTTCTTGTATGTGTCCTTAGAGGTTTCTGAAGTTCATCTACATGTAAATGCATTTTCATCTTCAGTATTATACTTCTTTAAATATAGCAGCTAACCCTGCTCTCTGAGGGAAACTCAGCCTGCAATATGCCTGTCTCCAATGTAACTACACTTCCATATGTCAGAGGGATTTCACCCCTTTCTATTTTGCAACCAATTGCTACATTTTCTGGTATTGTTTAACTGGTTTCCCCAAGCCCCATGTTTAAAGCTTCCTTTCCTATATATTTATGTCTGGACAAATTTTCTGATTTTCTCATGTGTAAGAGAAAGATGTTCAAAGGAAAAGGATGACCCAGCATTTCTTAACTTGGCCAGAAGAACTTGCATACATGGTGTAGCTAATTTTCAAGGCTACTTTTGGTAACTTATAATGGGCAGTAGTTTTACAAGAAGGACTATTATTTCTTCTGCTAAGAAGGTACTGCTGTTAAGCATGAAGTGCTATGAATCCAATTCTGAAATTACAGAACTATTGTTATTTTTAAATACTATGAGAACCAACTGTAAAGTCTTCCCATTAGCTTTTATGGAAATTGTTTCCAGCATGTTTCCAGCATGCTAACTGGCAGAGAGGCAAGATAAATGGTCTGGTGAGTTTGATGACTTAAAGTTTCCAAAGGTTACTGTAGAGATTAGATTTGTAGCTGTCATGGTTTGACACTGGCCAAATGCTAGGCATCCAAAAAAGTCTCTTACTCACACACCCCTGCCACAGGTGGGGAGAGGAGAGAAAAAAATTAATGAGGGGTTCATGAGTTGAGATAACGACTGGGAGAAAACACTCCAAGGGCAAATTAGGCTCAACTTAAAGTTGCAAAGTGAATTTATTCCTATCAGAATCAGAAGGGGATAATTGTAAATAAAATAAGCCCTTAAAAACTGCTTTCCCCCTCAGCTCCTTCCTCCTTCCCACTGAGCACAGAGAGACAGGGGGTGGGGTTTCAGTTCAGTTCAGTTCAGTTCAGTTCAGTTTCAATTTCAGTTGGTTCAGTTTATCACCTGATGTTTTCTTCCACTGCTCAGGGAGAGGAGCCTTTTCCCTGTGAGACCATGGGATCCCTTCCTGTGGGAGACAGTTCTCCCTGAACTTCTCCAGCGTGGGTCCAAATCTCATGAGCAGCAGTCTCCCAAAATTACTTCAGTGTGGGTCACTTTCCACAGGGTGCAGCACTCCAAGGACAGGCTGCTCCAGGCCAGGAGCAGGGCCCCTCTCTCCATCAGATCTCCCACTGGATCACAGCCTCCTCCAAGCATCCACCTGCTCCACCGTGGGCATTTCCCCCATGGGCTGTGGGTGGATCTCTGCATCCCCCCTGGATCCCCACAGGCTGAGGGGGGATCTCTGCATTCCTCATAGATCCCCACAGGCTGAGGGGGGATCTCTGCATCCCCTGTGGATCCCACAGGCTGTAGGTGGATCTCTGCATCCCCCCTAGATCCCATGGGCTGCAGGGCCACAGCTGCTTCAACACAGTCTGCACCACAGCCTGCAGAGGAACCTCAGCTCTAGCACCTGGAGCACCTCCTGCCCCTCCTTCTCCACTGACCTTGGTGTCTCCATGTTGTTTCCCTCACATGTCCTCACTTCCTTCTCTTCTCTGACTAGAAGAAAAAACTCTGTGTGTTCCGCTTGTTTTAATTTTCTTATTAAATATGCTATCACGGAGGTGTTACCAACATCTCTAATTGACCCAGCACTATGACCATCTTCAGAGCCATCAGCCATAGGTTCTGGTGGGCATGATGGAAGCTTCTAGCAGCTGCTCACAGAAATTGCCTCAGTGTTTCCTCCACTACCAAAAACCAGGCCATGCCAAAACAACACATTCCACCCTTAAAAGGAAAGCAATGAACAGAGATCTGTGTGGGAAAAAAAAAATCAATCTCTACTTCCCATCAGCAGTGATGTTCGGACACTTCCTGGTAAGCAACGCTTCAGCATGAGGGATGGCTCCTCTGGAAGGCAAATACTGAAATCTCAAGAATACACCCCTTTCCTCCTCTCTCCCTTAGCTTCAATGTCTGAGCTGACATCATATGGTGTGGAATATCCCTTTGGCTAATTTGGGTCAGCTGCCCTGATTGTGTCCCCTCCCAGCCCTTTGTTGTGGGGCAATGTCAGAGGCACAGAAGTGCTCGGGAACAGCCAGAGCACTGCTGTGTTATCAACACCCTGCCAGCCACCAATGCAAAGCACAGCTCTGTGAGGGCTGTGAACTTTACCTAAATCAGACCCAATACAGTATCACAAAAGTTTTTGTTTCTGGAATCAGAAGTGTAAAGAAAAGTACTAAGAAAAATACTGACTTTTTTAGCTGACATTTGGAGGCAGCTGAAAAAACTCAGATCTCATGATGTTGCTTAGAAATTGTTCTGTATTTGCTCACAAGACAGCATGGACCATCTACAACATTTTAAGCTCAGGGCAGCCTCTAAGAGCTGAACAGTCCTCAAAACTGGCTTTGCCAAAAGGCCTGTCAGCCATCTCTATACACAAAAAAGATGGTTCAGAATTCAAATCAGATTGTTTGTTCTCTTTTTTTCTCTTCTGAAGCACTTCTATGTCCAGTGACTTACAGGCAGATTTGCATGACTCTTGTCCTGGGACAGAACTTATCCATCTTACAGTTCCTGCAGAGGATGCTTTACCACAGAGACAAGAATCAGACAACAGTATATTAGTTACTGAGCATGATATGTGAGTCAGGGAGTTTTGAAGAAAATAAAGATTTTGAAGGAGGCTCAGTTTCATTTTTCTTCTCACCATTACTTTGTCTCCTTCAGTACTTGGGCTGGATCTGAGTTCCAGCTTGCTCTACACAGTGTCAGTGAGTAATAGAATCATGGAATATTCTGAGTTAGCTGTGACCCACATGGATCATTGATTCTGACTCTTAAGTGTATAGCCCATATAGTGATAAAAAACACAACCCTGACATTATTAGCATCATGGTCTGGCCAGTTGAGTACAGTTCAGTCTTCATGCCTAAGATGATAAATTGGATGCAGTCATGTATCCAGCCTTAGTAATTAAATTTTTCTCTGTCCCTTGCATGTCCAGATAATTAAAGAATTGTTTTAAGATTTCGATTTCTAGTTCACTGCTTCCAGGACAATGTGAAATTTTGGGACTGCTCCAGGCTGAATTGTTTCTGGGTACTAAGCAAAAGCCACTTTTTGATGCCTGTTTAGTCCTTTTAAGGACATATGCATAGCTCTACAGCAGAAATGATGCAAAATTCAAGCTTGACAGACTTAATATTATTTAGGAAATTCTTCTCAGTTTTGCCTTGCTCCAACAACTCTTATATCTGGGGATTTACTGGGCTTATTTAGAAAGGAAGAAAGCAAAGACTCAGAAGTCTGTTTTGCCGAAACCTCCTCATACCCTGGCATTTTGACTAAGATTAAAGTTAGAAGGACTGCATCTTAGTTATTTAATGGCACAGACAAAAAATTAACTCTGAATTGCTTTAGTAGGAAATTTAGATCTCGATGCTGATGGAAACGGGGATTCTTCATAAAACTGACTGCCATATATAATGATAAGCAAAATAAAACTGCATATATAAATAAAAAATTAACAGTAAGTTTACCTAAGACAGTAGAAGGAAGATTTTGCTTGTGACACAATTATAAAGAAGCATTTGTGATTGCAGAGAATGAGACTCGTATTATGTCTGGAAACGCCTGAAGCTTTTCTATATGTCTCCTAGCCATGGCAAAAGAGTATCAATCTCAAAGTGACATCTACTGCAGAGCATTTGTAATGTTTGAATAAGTGTTTGCTGGTGAAGAAGCAGAAGCTGACTAGTGTGAGAGCTGTGAGGTGGTTTAAAGGTGAGGTAACACATGGGTGTCTCTGGATAAACATTTGAAATGGAAAGGTTAAGCAAGCAGCCACTCAGTAAAAACTGCAAAGCTGTATTTTTGCTTTGAATGTGTGAAATAAAGTCAGTTTGGGAAATGATAATTCTTCTGCATTTCAATAATGACTGTGCTATGTAGATATATATAGTGATACTGCTAGCATAAAGCTGATGCAAGGTATTTCAGAACGGTGCCCCAGGTTTGTAAAATGCACTACTGTGCTGACTGTTGTGAAGCACATTTTGGCTGAATCTGAGAAACAAGTGAACAAGTTAGATGACACAGCCGGTAGATCCTCAGCTAGCTCTCATTCCTGGTTGTGCCAGGGGCTGTTCCCAAATCTGCCAGCAGATTTAGGTAGTGGTGCAGAACAAGGCTGTTCTTCTAGAGGTGTAGGTGTTGTGGTGTCTAGGTTCCAGAGCAAGGATGAGAGAAGGCTCTTTTCTGTATGATTTCTCAGAGACCTTTATTCACCAGGATGGGGAGAGAATAAAAAGAGGATAAGACAAAGCTCGCGCTTTTTAAACCAGGGAGTGAGGGGTGTGAAACAAACGGGTGATTGGCCCCAGGACAGACTGACAGGTGTTTTTCTATAACATAGGGTGGGGCCAGGGGGAAGATGGACAGCTGACCGAAGCTTCCAGAGACAGGGCAGGGTCAGAAGAGGTGGACAAAGGGACAGGGGAGGAGATACCTTTGGACGGTACCTGATTTATTGTGAGGGGAAGCAGGGATGAACCATTGGGATAAACAACTCCACAACAGCTTAACAAAACCTACCACCACAGTTAGTCATATGTTCACCTAACTCAGATTTTGCTCACACTTTGACTAACCCAGGTCACTCTAAGGCCTGATGTGTGCTTGAAACAGTGCCTTTAGATCAAAGTGAGGGCACAAGTAAGCAGGACAGGAGGCCATTGCACAGCCATCACCACCTGCAACATGCTGGTCAGTCAGCAATTGTTGGTCTGGGTTATTAACACTAAAGAAATCTGTGGGCAGCAATATTTACGAAAGGTAAGGTGTTCCATGTGATAAGAGCAGTAATCACAATGGCTGCTTCTACATGGTTAAAAGAGAGAAGCTTCCACTTCAGTTAAACTTTTTTCATAAACCATCAGCTGCAGGTATGGTTATCTGGGGAATGATGTCTCTCCTTTTTGCAACCCAGTTTAATCCTCAGTCTAAATCCTTAGCCTGCTTCCAGCAGTGAATCTCCAAAAGCACAAAACAAGGTCCAATCTTACAATCTGTCCTCCCTGAGAGAAGGATTTAATGGCTTAATCATCCTCAAAGCCAGTGCTGAGATGTCTGTGTACAGATAGCTAGTGCTATGTCTAGATGCCTTAGTTTAACTATAAAAATTTATTTCTAGAATAACATATGGCTTATAAAGTTGAAAGAAAATTGATAAAACATGCATATGTTCCTTCTTGGTGCTCCAATAAATCATTGATACAGGCACAATAGAACAAGCCAGGGGATAACTACTGCTCAGAGTCCTCATTACTCATATTGCTAAAACTCTGAATGGACTTGAGAGAATTTCCATGCCACCATTTCTCCAGCTGTGTTGTTCTACTGCATCTGTGTCTCTTCTAGGGTCAGGTTTGCTCTCCCAATTCAACATACTAAGGGCTGAGAATGTATTTTCTATCTATCTATCTATCTATCTATCTATCTATCTAATCTATATCATCTATCTATATTTATATCACCTATCTATATCTATATCATCTATCTATATCTATCTATCTAATCTATATCTATATCTATCTATATCATCTATATCTATATCTATATCTATATCTATATCTATATCTATATCTATATCTATATCTATATATCTATATCTATATCTATATCTATATCTATATCTATATCTATGTCTATGTCTATATTGCTATTGCTATATATCTATACCTGTGTCTTTTAATGACTCATAAATTATCTTTTGAATATGTGAGGGCATCTTGAAAGCAGTTGCACTCCCATATTTAGAAAACTGAAATAAAAGTTAAATGAGTATTTCTGATCATCTGCTCCAAAATTTTCTCCTACAGAAAGACATTCTACTTGTCACTGAAGGTTACTGTTATGTTACATTCTTAGCACAGGAATGGAAATAATAATAAAAAATTTACATAGTTCCCTGAGGTTTTGCACTAGAAACAAGAAGGCTTCTAAAGGCAGTGGAGGCAGCTCTGCTTCGGTTTGCATTAGCTGCTTTGAAGAAAAAAATTAAGGAAAATGAGAGAAGTAGCAGACAAAGAACAAGAGAATATCAATGAGCAGGAACTAATGCCAGCTAGGGATCACTTGAGACTGAACTGAAGTGGTAGGCAAGTATTTGTGTGACAGACTTTCTGTTTAAATGAACTTTTGGACCCTTCAGGATTAAGGTTTGGGCACAAATTAAATATACTTGATGCATAATGTTGATTGCATCCAAGAATTTATTGATGTCAGTGCTAACAGCAGCTCTGGTCTATTGACATTTGAATGACTGCTGGTAATCTCTTGGTCACAGAAAGGGTTTGTGCAAAACCTATGGAGCTAAATTTCTTTGGAAACAAAAGGAAGGGAGGGTGTTAAACTGACATCTACAGAAAAATGCCTTTTTGCTTTTCAGTAGGCATTTATCTAGAAGAATAATGGACTATGTGTGGCAGCAGGTATGGAAAAGGGCCAGTTTTTTCATTCTGGAGAGAAGTAAAAATAATCTGACCTTATACCTGTGGGCCATTTACATATAAGATGGCACATTCAGGAAAATGGCTGATTCACAGTTGAAGTGGAATTCAGGTTATATCACTTCTAAATTAGAGCCTTAAGATGTGACTTAAAGATTGTTTCTCTACTTAGAGAAATGGAGAATTTGTGATGATTTTTCAGTAACGAGAAAGGTCAGCTGTCTGGAAGAATATGGGCTGGCAGCCTCGTTGCTGCAGAGCCTTGTTACTCTGTCCCAGTCACCTCTGCCAACCTCCTCTTGTGCTACAGCTGCTCTGCAGTACAAAGAAGCCCAGTCAAGGGCTTAACTGCTCACAGAGATCAGGGGTTACCTTCTGCTGTTCTCCTTCAGGTTGTGATAGGTTGCAATTTCAGCCCAAATGGTTCTTTGTTACTGTGTCAAGTACATGTAATTGTTCATTAATAATTCATTAATGTAAAATTCATTAACACTTGAAGGCTGTTTAGATGGGCTGCTCATCCCGGCTTCTGTGCTATGCCTTGGGGAAGAAAATATAGTGTTTACCAAAGAGAAAAACTGTGTATGCTTCAAAGGAAGGTTTTCAAAACAGGTACTAAGAACACTTCAGTTTCTCTGTGGGGACAATCTGCTCTCTGCAGTGTTGTCCACTTTGAAATGGCTTTGCAGTGAGGTAGTGGGATCTCGAGAAAAAAAAAATCATGCTGTAATGAAAGCATCCAAAAGCTTTTCAAAATAAAAATATAGGTGGAACACATATCATCTGAAGAGATTTGTAAGGTATGAGAAATACAAACTTAAACTGTGCAATTGTTTCAGGAGTTCAGAATTTGCTGTGGTTAGTCTTATGATTTTTTTCTTCCTTTTGCTGAGCTCTCTAGAGCAGCCCATCCAAACTTATCCTGCTGAATTCCTGTTTGTGAAACAAGGCCCTGACTAAATGCCATGAAGAGAGTTGCAGACTTGGAACTATAGTTTTTTACTGACTTTAGCCCTTGTGTAGATTGCCTACCCTATTGTGGGTGATATTTAGAAGCACCAGACCAAGTAATTGATATCATATTTAGAAGTGAGTACCATGTCCTCTATGCTTTAACAGCACACCCCAAAGTCTCTTCTTTCAACTGGTTGAGTATTCTCTAAAGGGAGAGATTATCCTTATTGCTGCATTAGTATGGAAACAGTAGGCTTCATGTTTGCAGAGAACACATGTGAAGGTGCAGGAGAGGACACTGGAGAATTGTGTCATACTCTCAGGACCCTACACAATCTTTAAAAAATGTGAACAATGAAAGTGTTTCTACTTCGATGTCAAGATTTTCCAAGACTACTTCTTTTTGAGAAGGTTTTTCTAAAGAAGGTTCTGCATTATGTGTTTGTTCTCCCAGCACCTTGACAGGCCAACCTCATTATTCTGACAGTCTGCCAAGTCTGATGTGTCTGATTCAGAGCAGAAAGAGCAAAGTAAAGTTTGAGGGATAAAGCGAGAAACAAATCCCAAATGAATTAACTACAGGAGTGGACACACCTTTGTCACATCATCGCTTTGCATCTCACATTGTCATGTTTGATTTCTCAGCACCATTGCCTTCAGGTTGAATCAATGAAGCATGATCTCCATCAGGGTCTTTGTTTTCAAGAGTTTAAGACTTGTTCCTTGACTTTCCTGAACTGAAGAACTGAACTTTGCAAAAGCTGTTGTGAAAACTTAGAAGAAAAATAACTGACAGATAAAAAAACTCTTCCAATCTATCTAAGTTCTCAATTTTGTCTTTTTCAGCATGTTTTTTTAATTAAATTCTCCCAGCTCCTTGGACCATGAGAATTACTAATTTTTAAATGCAAGAAATATTTCACACAGAAAAATTCTATTAAGATTTCGGGACATATCAGACCAAGAGCCAAAGAGTCTTTTAATTTAGCATTAGGCATTTGCTATAAAAGTTGTGACCATGGTAAACTTGTCCAGTATTAATGAGAATGTCCTGTGTTCCCACAGGAGACCCATTGCAATTCAGCAATAATTAATGTACCATTGCAGCAAAGTGTCAATGAAAGGTCATACTTTTTACTGCTTGTCTTTTCAAAACAATTAAGCAATTAATTACTGTTCTCTAACCTCTGCTCTGTTAAATGTCTTTCTGACAAAAAAAAATGTTGTTTCTTTATATCCTGTCATTCCTGTCAAATTATCCACCCATGCTCTAAGAATGAACATTTTTCTTGGTATCACAAAAGTCTCATGTGGAGGAAGGTGATTGAAATTAACATATTTATAATTCAGCCTGTGAATTTTGCTGTTAGAGGGTCTTTGGTAGTCATAATATAAAATTGTTATCCTTTGCAAATAGCAGATATTATAAAGCCTGTTAATAGGCTTAAGCTGCAGAACACTTTCTATGTATTCTTGTGTACATTGTGTATTCTTCTTGCAAGAACTTGCTTTTAAATAAATGTTTTATAGAATCTTTTACATAAACATTTTTAGCCAATTATTTATTACTAATTTTATCTTAGCTGATTGTTACCATGAGGGTTTTTCCTAGCTGCTTGAGCGTTCATATTAGACGAGAAGACTCTACCTTCTCACGCTCTGTTAATGTAAACATCAGCTATGTTTATGGAACATAGCCATTGCTTTGCATTCCATGCTGGGACAAACAAGACTGTGTGACAGTCACCTTGACCAATGTGGTAGGAAGGTGGGAACTCCATCCTCCAATCCACAGGCTTTATAGCTAGTCTATAAATGTGCTATTTTATAAATAAAGTGGGGCTTCCTGCCCTACATGCTCGGTGAACCCAGAACCTGTGTCCAAGTCTCATCTTTCCCTGGAAGGCCCGTGCGGTGATAGCTGATCACTCCTGTTTCTATAATTGGACAGGACGAGAGTATTCCTAAATGGGCATGAACAGTTATTTTTCACTTTAGTCTAGAGATCTGGAAGTGGCAGTACAAATCTAACCACCATTTTCTATTCGTAGCGGACAGATTTTGTCCTTGGGGAAGGTTTTTGCATACCTGGAGAAATGCAGATTTGTTGCCTTCCACGCATGTTTTGTTGCAAACCACATAGCTGCAGTTGGAGGAGGAACTTTGTTGCAACTCAATCAGAACTTTAAAAAATTATGCAAATTCCCACAAGGAGCAATATGATTTGTAACTGTGATGGAGAAGGACCAAGCTGCCAATGAAAAAGCTTCTGTTTTCAAAAACACTGAGACACAAGGTACTGGCCTGGAGAGAACACTGCTTAGCTCAAGACCAGTGGATCTGTTGGAAAGCTGTTTATGGAGCAATAACCACAGCTCTTGAACAGTTTATCCACTGAAGTAATTTCATGGTTGCTTAGCTTTTAATGAGTTAGAATGACTAACAGACCTAACCTGTGGAGGAAATCTGAAATCTCTAGACCATGGTATTCTATAAGTGGTCCTGGCATACCTTGTAATTTATCCTAAAAAAGAAATAGATGTCCTTTTTATACAGAAAAGCCTTTCCTCTAGCAATACATTCATAAGCTTACCACTGTCTTCAAGGGTATTTTAGCATGGGCCACTTTGCTGTTTTGGCATTCTTCTCCATTTCATGTATGAAATGTGTATCTGTCTGGAACAGAAAGTCAAAAGTTATCTGTCGCTGCAGTGGTTTGGTGCAGCAAACGATATGGAGGTCCAGATCTTCCTCTAGGCAAGTTATGATGGTTGAGGAAGGTTCTCCAGAATGAACAATCTCTAACTGAATAAATTTTACTGCCACAGCTCAAATTTTAGAGTAAAGATAGGATTCCCATTAAAATGTTCCCTGCAGGACCTTTTCTGCTTGAGTAAATGCTATCTCCAGTCCTCTCTGTTTCTGTCTGTGGCAAGGAGACAGGAAGTTGGATACCTGAACCATGTGCAGTACCCAGCATTCACATGGATATCTAACTGAGGAATAATGGACAGAAAATGCTCTGCAGAGACATGCAAATATTTACTCGAACTATCAATATGCTAGATCCTACTAGCAAAATAAGGTCTATTTTTATAGGACACCTGAGTCACTAGCAGTAATGAATGCAATTTGCCTACGGTGAAAACATATTTGCAAATTTGTGCTAATTTGAAATGAATATATTGATGTTTTGAAAATATATTTTAATGTATTCATGCATGGAGAAGAGGCTCTTTCTCCAGAGTCCTTCACTGAGCATCCAGAATAATCTGAGACTTAGATATAGGTCTTAAGTTTAAGCTTGTCAATTTTGGTCTTCTGGGTTACTTGTACTTTGGGTACAAGTATATTTGAGGTATATAGTTTATATTTACATGCTCATTTCTCTTTGAAGCAGCAAGTAGCAGGGGCAGGACATTTATTTTTTCATCTGTATTTCCTGTATTGGGTTTGTGTGGCCAGGTTTTGGTAGCAGGGGCTAAAGAGGTGTGTTCTGTGAGGAGCTGCCAGAAGCTGTCTCCATGTCTGGAACAGCCAGTGCCAGCTGGCTCCAGGACAGACCTGCCACTGGACAAAGCCAAGGCAATCAGAAATTGGGGTAGTATTTCCGTGGTAACATATTTAAGGAAAAAAAGTTGTTGCACAGATGTAATTGCAGACAGACAAGAGTGAAGTGAGAATGTGTGAAAGGAACAGCCCTGCAGGCACTCAGATAAGTGCAGAGAGATGGCAGGAGGTGCTCCAGGCAGAGGAGCTGAGATTCCCCTGCAGCCTCTGGTGCAGCCCATGGTGAGGCAGCCCATGGAGGTCCATGGGGATGCAGAGATCCCATGGAGGAGCCCCAGGCTGGAGCAGGTGGATGCCTGAGAGGAGGCTGTGACCCCTTGGGAGGCCTGTCCTGGAACAGGGTCCTGGCAGGGACCTGCAGACCTGTGGACAGAGGAGCCTAGGCTGGAACAGATCTCCTGGCAGGACTTGTGAGCCTGTGGACTGCTCTATTTCAGTGAGGTAACAGGGCATGGATCCTGTTATTTTAACAAAACAGCAGGAATTGTTACATCTGTCACAGTTAATACATTGTCTCACTTGCCTGTCTTCACAGGACCTAAATTTGTAAATCTGCTTTCTCAAGGGGTATAAAAACATCCCTTGCAACAATAGGTGCTGGATATGTGCAAACCTTGTTGATGCTCATTTAAGGTGGCTTCATGTGCAATAATGTAGCAGCCACACTTGACAAGCCTTAAGCCCCATTATAGGCATTTATATACCATGTATTCAAAATCTGTTGTTCCGCACAACAAATAGCTGCATAAATGCTGCTATTTGTATCTGCTGGTCTGCCAGTAAGAGTTTTTCTACATATAGGTTTATTTTCCAGTTTAAATGGATTTTCGTCTGTCTTTTAGGGCTTTTGCTCTAACATTTTGTGGTTCAGTTGGAAAGAAGTGACTTTCTTCAGCAAATAACTATTTTTCTGATGTTCTTGCTTAACCATAGTTAATTTTACACAACAGAGAGATTTTTCTAAATGAAATGTGAATTCTGAATCTTTCTGGCCATTTATGGGCTAACGAAAGGCAATTGTAACTTGCAAAATCTGGTCTGAAAGAAGCGAAGATTAGGTAGACACCAACCTCTCTCCTGATTACTATCCCTGCTTATCAGGGACACACAGAGTATCTTAACCATCATGTAGCACCTCAGTCAACACTCTGACTATGATGACCTTGTTTCAAAGCGAAAAGCATTTCTGAATGCTATTTACTTGGACTTCTTCATATTTTTAACAATACAGGAAAAAGGAAGAAAATCTTATAGTAAAATTGGGATTGAATGCCTTTAATTACACTACTGTAAAACAAAGTTGACATGACAGGGAGATGAGACTTCTGATTTTTCCCTTGGTATTTCTTTGAACTTTTCTGGTTTTGGCTGATAGCTCACCACTCAGCTGCTGGAGTTTCAACATGGAGATCTGCACACAAAATTATACTAAATGGAAATTATGTTTTCATACATTCTCTTTCATATACTAAGCATATGAATTTTACATATGCACGGAGGCTGGAGTAGTGGAGAGTACCTGAAGAATATAAAGTAGTTCAGATGCATCCACAGTTGCCAACATGAGAACTGAAGGACTGCTTTCTGCTGATAAAACAAACAAAGGAAACAAGTTTGGCTTTCAGGAACTGTTACCTTGATGACCAAGGTACTTTGATTAGCAATGGATGGCTCTCCGATAGCTCTGAACTCAGATAAAAAGCAAACTTCTATACATGGAACAAGTCTGAAACTTTTTTCAGTTAATTATCTAATAGTAAGTTGTTAGGAGGAGGAAAGTGGCCTGTAGGCTTTCAGCTGATGGAAAATATTTTATCAAAAATATTTTTCCTACATTTTTGATGGTCTAGGTAGGCTCAGAGACAAGTTGTGAAATTTAAAAGGCTTTCAAGGTTTAAAATTCTTAATGTGTTAGAGTTTCACAGGAAAATGTGCTAATCAAGCCCACTTGTTCCCTTTACCTTACCCCTTACACCTTTTTCTTAGGAGCAGCTGCTCCAAAAACAAAGGTAGTAAGTTTACACAAATATATCTTAATTA
Organism: Cisticola juncidis; assembly: GCA_013400215.1. Taxonomy (NCBI): domain Eukaryota; kingdom Metazoa; phylum Chordata; class Aves; order Passeriformes; family Cisticolidae; genus Cisticola; species Cisticola juncidis. The sequence continues at coordinate 23,308 of VXBR01003732.1, forward strand.
GAGAATCATTTTGGCATCACCTATAATTAATAAAGAAATTTTTGCAAGGGACAGAGCTTCAGTCTTCTCTCAGGATGTCTTTCTGGAGAAACTCTGAATTTGGTCATCTGTCAGAGGAACTGAAAAATCCTCTTCCTAAGAAACCCAGGTGTGTTGTGGACTGGAACCAGGTCTCAGTGGGAGAGTGGTTGTGCTGCACTTGATAGGGGCACAAATGCTTCAGTTTACTGGGGCTAATTGGTAGCTGCCTCCAGGGGTACATTAGTGGAATTAGGTACATCTCAGAGCTATTTCAGTTCCTTTTTTGCCTGTGTTTAATGGCATTTTAAGCTTATGGTAACTGAACTGGGAAATAGCTACAGAATTTTTCAAAGTGTCTTCTTTTCCTGTTTTTCCTCACAACTACTCTTGAGATATACTAGACTATTTAACACTTTTTATTATCCAGCTGGTTTGCTTTATGGTATTTTCTTACACTAATGTGAAGTCTCTAGCTTAAAATGGTAATTTGTAACAAAAATATGGAGTTAACTATAGTTTCCATCAATATGAAGTTCAAGTGTTAGTGATCATTGCATGTGCATAGAAAAAGTGTGAGTTTTTTGCATCTCAAAATATGATCAGTGCTTGTTTTCTCCGACAATAGACAATTAAATGTAGTAAGAAATCTCTGCTGCCATGGAAAAATGCATATACCAAATTATAGGGTATTGCGTTTGATTTAACCTACTTGATAATTTTGCTGTACTGTAATGAAGTTAACAGAATAAGTAAACAGAAAAGATAAGTAATCAAGTCACGTATGAAATACTTGAAAACAATTAGGGAGAACTAGGGAGAATGGGTGTCAATAGAAGCTGGAGAATTCTGTCAGTTCTGTTTTCATTTATCACACAGTTTCTACGCATGCCATGAATTCGTACATTTTATTGAGAAATATTTTTTCACACTTCACACTTTTTTTACTTCAAAATTGATATCTATCACAGTTGTCGAGATTTTCAGCATTACAACTCACATCTGCCCCAAGATTAAAAGGCTAGGCCTCAATGCACAGAAGGTACCATGCACCATAATTCTGCAGGAGCAAGACTGGAACATTCATGGCTGCACTTTAACTGCTAATTGCAGTTTGGTTGTGAATGTCCAGTCCACCATTTAATAAGAAGACTAGCAGGATAAAAGTGGTTTTGTGAATCCATGTTTTAAAACTCTGCTGCTTTGGCATCAAAACAGTGTATTGAATTGAAGATGTAACATATTGAGTGAACTGCATTCCCTAGCTGCAGCAGATTATATAAATCTAGTTGTCCATTCACTTGTGGAAGATACTGATGCAGGAGTTGAGAGATTCTGATTTCCTTCAGACTCCTGACATCAGTAAATCAGCCTAGATTTTGTGATTCCATAACCAGGTCACTGTGAAAAAAACATAATATTGATTTTTTCCAGGTGGGCAGACTAATATGTGAATGTTTGACTCAGGAAAGTTAAACAAAACCTTCTGTGCAAGGAAAACCTTTCTTGCAGAAGAGTGGATATAGATGTTGTGCGGTGGTTTTGACTTAAGATGCTGTAACTGATGGTGTGGTTCCCAAGAAGCCCAGTAAGCATTATGTTACTTCAGCAATCTGACCATGTTGAGGCATATCAATATTATGTGCAGTGCTGCTCTGGAAAGACATTGTTTAGGATGAGGAATTTGTACTTACTTCTCTATTCAGAATAGAGAGAAAGTGTTGCCATGCCTCTGAGACCTCTGGGTCTGTGTCCACCCGGTAGCTCAGGCACGGATGACAGTGACCAGGGACAGCCTGTAAGCCACCGCAGACAGGGCTGTCTCCTTGTGGGTTCTCTCCCTGTCAGTCTCTGACACCGATGTAGAAATGGCAGGACAGAGGTAAATGAAAGAGGGAGCCAGTTGTGAGAAACAAAGAGGGGTTTACTGAGCAACCACCTCAGCCCCCACGATTGGCCACCAGAGACCCCGCCTCGTGGGGTTTTATACCAGGCCAGAGATGGGTGAGGCTTACAAGCAAACAACCAATGAGCACAAGTCTCCAGGGGATCACAGGGGCAGGAAACAGGACAAGGACCACTCAGGGATGGGTAGGAGGGGATTTCTAAAGGCGGGAAGTGTGATTGACAGATAACTGTCAGTTACATAACACAGGCAAGGGTATGAATAACAATTAGGGGGGTAGGGTACATAAAACTGAACCATACAATAGAACAGAAATTTTATAAACTAAATTAATACACCACCACAAGAAAAGTCCTGCTGCTTTGTGGAATGGGACCTGTATGTTTATAATCAGAAACAGTGATGTGCATGCAAGTGGTGTGCAGGAGAATGGTGGGGAGTTGTTCGGAGTACTACTGAAGGTCCAAAGGCTTCTGTTCCCTGAACCACATGTTTATGGCAAAGCACATACAAATTGGATATTTTTCAAATAAGTAATAAACAGTCTCTCCCTTGAAAAGTGAAATATATATTTCTGAATGAATTTGTAGAGGTGATGGTATCTGATTAAAAATGCAATGTGCAATTTGATGCAAATCTGAGAAAGTCAACACATGAAAGCAATTGGAAAGAAGGAATTGTCATTAGTTACATCCTATGTGAAATGGAGCTGATGAACTTTGTGTGTCTTAGTTTGCTATCTGCATTTGAAATGCATTCCCTTTAGCCTCTACAAAAATCCCATGAAATATTCATCACTAAAGAGACAGTCTTATGGGAACGAGGAGGTATAATGAAAAGGTGCAACTGGTACCACTGTTACTGTGGGGAAGGAAATAAAAAGACTGATATAAAGTGAGAACAGAGTTAATACCTTTATCTTCTCAGCTGACAGCCTGCTGCAAAAGATGTTATTTTATTCTATGAAATATTAAATAAGTCTGCTCTCCAACAAGGTCACGGTATCTATGAAGAGGAAGGAGAGGTTGAAAGCTCTGATGGTGTGCTCTAAAGACTTGTTAATTGTTGTCTGATTATCTGAAAAATCCTTCTGCAGGTTTTCTGGGAAATCCCAGAGGTGCAGTTGCTGCAGTTCCATCACAGAGGAAGTATGCTCCAAGAACTCAATTTCTAGTGTCTGGGCTGAGAAGCATAGACATATCTGGAATAATGCAGAGTCAGTTTGAGTTCCTGCACCCTCTTTTGAGGCAAGATCCTGGATACTCCATGCTGCTGATCCCTCCCTTTGTATTTTCTTTTTTCTTCTTTTTGTATGAACTTAGACCAGACTATCTGACTTCATCATGCTCAAACAACTGAGCCAGAGATTTGAGTTAATATCCCTGCTGCAGGAAATCACTTTCCAAGAGATTTCTCAGGTAAAAGGTTATTCTGAAGTGCAGCAACTGACTGTGAATATGTTATGAAGGATTTCCTTTCTTCTGTGCTGAAGTGAGGTTTTCAGCAGAGTGAAGCTCTAGAAAAAACTTCTGGGAGGAGCAGATGGACCACAAAATTAATCTGTTTCAGAGTTCTAGTTTTCAAATAACAATACACTCCAACACTACATTTTTACAAGCATTTTGAAATATACCTTATTTTGAAAAAAAAGCTAAAACGTGACTATTGTTATTCTTTCTGGTCACAAAGTTAAAAAAAAAAGTTTAAAAAAAAGAGCCAACCTCATTGAATAGCAAATTCTTAGAAGCCAGTTGCCAGGCTCTGTTTTCATTCATTAATCCATTCTGTCTGACCAGCAAGATTTAAAATTGGCTAACTAAACGAGGAAGGGATGCTGCAGTTGAAAAGCCATTAATTCTGGCTGCAATCCCTGCAGAATGGATCCTGGGCTTGGCTGCTACAGCCCAGATGCAGGATGCTGGGGTGCACAGCAATGTGCAGAACTTCCCAAGGTGCAGTCTCTATTTGCAGTCATGGGTTGTCACAGCTTCTTCCTGGCTCCTACGATTTTCTTTTGAACATGCCCTCAACTCAATTGGATCAGCTGAGGATGGGGGCACACCTAGACTGTTGTTGACTAAGTCAGAGTGGAAACCATTAGCTCTTGATGAAGTAGGAAATTCAATGTCTGAGGAACCACTGAGATAATATTTCCATAAACTCTTATCTGACCTGAAATCAGGAGGAGTTTGTGTTCAGTGCTTCAAACAATTTCTTGAAAGGCTGGCAGTATTTGCCAAGAAGCTGCCTTTTTTTTTTTT
>VXBR01003732.1:35697-109925 GCA_013400215.1 Cisticola juncidis
GACAGCCTGGGAGTGAGATGTCAGAGGAAGATGAAAAGAACCCAGATGGGCAGAGATGAAGAGGAGCGGCTTTTTGGGCTAGACTTTTCTTGCATAATGACTTTTCATAGACTTTTCTTCCATAGACTGAACCTGAATCCTCCTGAACACAAGGACTGTATTTGGGTGGATGCAGTTGGCTTGAGCCAAGGACCTTCTAGTGCAGGAGTGCAGCAAACAGAGAAGAGAGGAAGAGGGTGTGGTGGCACCCTCTGCCTTCAGGGATGAAGATCTCTGTTCTTGGAAACCCTCAGCCCCAGGGGTAAATGTTGGGGGGACTGCTTGTCCCAATATGAGAAGATGGCTGGTTTGGTACTTGGTGGTTTGGTACTTTGGTACTTGGCCAAGCATCCTTAAAAGAGCTCTATATGCAGCTTTGGTCCATGGACAGTGGTGAGAGCACTGGACATGGAAAGGAGGGTGTCACCCTGGCAGACTTCTCCGGGTGGTGCCATGGGTGACGTGGGAACACAGGAGGGTGGACCTGTATTTCGTGTGGGGGGGGTCTGTGATGCGAGAGAGACTCCTCTCTCTCTTGATAAACTGAAGATTGGTTCTTTTTTTTTGAGTGGTGATGATTTGATTTGGAACCCAGAGTTTTGTTTGAGCAAGTAAGATGGAAGGAAACATTTAAGTGTAAAGGTCTGAGCGTGGAAGGGTGGAAATTGGGGGAGGAGAAGAAATGTTCTGGGAGGTTTTCATTTCTTTTTCTTTTGTATGTGTGTTTAGGGTTTTTTTCTTCTATTTCTGTTCTTATGTAGTTTAATTAAGTTGTCTTTCTATTTCCAAGTTTTGGGCCTACTCTGCTCTATTCACAACCACATCTCACAGTAGTTTGTTAGGAAAAAACATATACTCATGGGTGCACTGGCATCATGCCAGTGCCAACCCATGACATTCTTCATATTGTTAAGTAAATTTTCGTATTTGTAATGCATGTGGTATTTGGATATGTTTGGATCAGCCAACAGCATCTCCCTTTTCCTAAAGCTGTGTATGTTTTCCCTTCTATTAGAAATTAAATTTTGTTTTCAACTTTGAAGTAGGCAATAGTGACAGATTCTTTATGCAGTATAGCTGGCAAGCTGCTGAAATATTTAATTACTTTTTCTTTCCCAGATCATTAAAAACTCCAGAAATAGGTTCTAAAACTTTAGCTTTGGCATATTTAATTTTTCAAGCAACTTTCTCCTATGGATTGTGTACCCGTGTACACAGTGAAGTGCTGATGTCATCTAACTTCATGAAAAATTGGCACAAGTGTATAAAAAATTACCACTTCCACAAGCTGAATGCTGCATTAGCTCCACACACTTTAAAGTAACTCCTCAATAGCATTCTTGTAGAGGAGGTTAGAAACCAGTTCTTTTAAGTTCATTCCTATTTTAATACATTTTGCTTCCATATTAGATACACCTGGAGATGATTCTTAGCTCCAAGATCAACATATGACTTCTATAAACTCTATAGAGCTTATAGAAGGTACATAGGCATGATTCCTGTCAATTAACAAACCCCCCAAGCCTGATGGTCAAGTCTCAGAAAAATTGGATGCAGTCAGGCTTCATCCCTATCCTTATAACTAGGCTAAACACAGTATCTCTGTGAAAGAGATCAAACAATGTGGATGCTTTTAGAAAAACACTTTGCTACTAAACTCGGTGCTAGGACATTTTTAAAAATATTGACATCAAAGCAGATATCAAGGAATTGATTTCTATTTTGCTGGTCAGATTAAAAAATATTCTAACATGAGATGGTGGAACTCAGTAGTAGCTTCACAAGGTAGCTGAAGTAATTTAGGAGAATGTGCACTACTTTTATTGTCGCACTTAAATGAAGAAACCAGTGTTGCAAAGAACAGTCATGATATGGGAAAAAAAACCAGTGGATTCTGTGAATTGAAATGTCCCCTCTTGTGAATTACTGAGTTCTTTCAGACATAAAGAATAACTCTAATGGCAAGATCTGCTCTGAAATTTTAAGACATTGGAAGCATTAAAAAAAAAAAGTGACAGCCTTTACTTAAATAGTTGATATATCTAATAGTGGCAGGCAATAAATAAACTTTACACTTTTGAGGAGGACTGTTTTGCAGAAACCAAGTAGCACTCTTATATTTCTTTGCATAGATAATGAAATAATCTGCTTTTAGAAGTGCTCATATTGTTTTCTTTTAAAGCTTCTATGGAGTGAAAGTTCACAGGCATTTTAGCACATTTATTTAATTATGATCTAGTAAGGAAAAAGTAAGATTTAAAGCTCTATCAGAGCAAATCATGTAAGGTAAGGAAAAGGTTTGTTGAGCACAGGCTGTATAATAGGAATATTATTAAGGTAACTCCTGAGGCTAACCCATTATTTCAGCATCACTGTTTGGTTAAAAAAGGTAGTGCTTCAGAACTCCATTCTCCCTCTTAGCAAGTATCTCATCTTGCTCTTGAGTGACCAGATGGATGGGGTTTTAGATATTTCTCTGTCACACATCCTCCTCCCTAAGAACCATCAAACTGAGATGAGGTAAATAGAGACTGATGCTTAATTTTAGATGATGGGTCTTGCCTGTCTTGTTTAGTTCTATTTAATTGCCTGTCTCCAGAAAACAAGAGGCTTCTAGGAATGAATGAGTAACTATTCCTGAGCTAAAGATACCTCATAAGAAATTGACACAAGTTCTTTCCTAAAGGGACCTACCTGGACTCTGTCACTTTCTAAAACCAAGCTTATGCTTTATGTGAGCATTATGTGCTGTGAAATTTAAAAAATTCTCTTCCAATCTGCTGGAGCATGTCCAAAGAGCAAAAAGTTGAAGGATCTGCAGCACAAGTCCTATGAGGACTGTCTGAGGAAGCTGGGTTGTTTAGCCTGGAGAAAAAGAGGTTCAGGGGTGACTTCATCATTCTCTACAACTGCTTGAAAGGAGGGTGCAGTCAGGTCGGGGTCAGCCTCTTCTCACAGGTAACAAGTGACAAGAGGAAGTGGCTTCAGGTTTCACCAGGAAAGGTTTAGATTAGATGGAAAGGGTGGTCAAACATTTGAACAGATTTCCCAGGGAATCAGTGGAATTGCCATCCCTGGAAAGTACTGATGGGGTGCTCAGGGACATGGTTTCGTGGCAGAGTTTGCAGAGTTAAGTTAATGGCTGGGCTCCATAATCTTAGTGGTCTTTTCCAACTTTAATGGTTCCACAATTCAATAATCACACAGAAATTATCACGAAAGTGTTTATTTCTGTCTTTTTGATGCTTTCTATTCCACTCTGAATTGAGAGAGAAAAAAAATACGTGAATTAAAGGGCTTCAATGCAATGACTATATGACTAGAAAGAGTCGGGATACCCCTCATCTTCCAAAGTTACTTCTCTTTGAAAGATGTGAGCTGTGGCAGCCATGCTGACGTACCCCTTGAAAGGTTGCATTTTTAAACATAAAGTACGGTCTAGTTTGTCATGGGTTAAACCCAGTAGGTAGCTTGGGGTTTAACACACAGCTGGTCACTCAATTCCTACAGCAGAGCAGGGCAGAGGTTCAGAAGGGTAGAATAAGAGAACTTGTGATTGAGATAAAGGGAGTTTAATGGGTGGAGCGGATAAAGGAATAAAAAAAAAAAGATAACATTTAGGTGATGCAGTCACACACCACCAGCTGCCCGGTGTTCAACCAGTCCTTGAACAAGGGTGATGCTGGAAAAAATCCACTCGGTTTAATTGCTGAGCGTGATGTTATATGTGACTATGAGATATCCTTTGATGACCTGGGATCAGCTGTCTTGTCTTATGTCCCCTGCCACACTCTTGCCTGCTCTCAGTCTGCTTGCCTGGAGGGAAGAGAGAAAGAGTGGGAAACAGGGAAGGACTTGGCACTCTCAGGCACTCTAGCAATAGCTAGAAAAAGAGTCTGTTATCAATGCTGCTCAGTGTGCAGGGTTGTATATGCAGGATCTAGCACCATAGGAGGTGATGTGAGGAAAATCAACTCCACTCCAGATAGACCCACTAGCTGATTAAAAACTCCATGTCTTCCCTCAGCTAGAGGATTTTTAGCTATTCGGTTGCTAATGTCAATGATTTCAGTATTTTCTTTTGCTCTGCTGTTTGTAGATGGTGTAACTAAATTCACTGCAGAGCTGTAACTGAAGATGTCCTGACAGAGCTGAGCTAGGACAAAAGATTGTATTACAACAAAAAGAGAAACTATCTCTTTCTCTATGTGGCAGCTAGTGCTAATTTACTTGTTTTCAGAAGAATAGTTTGTGTTTTCTACTATTTCTTTTCACACTGCTTTGGAGAACTTTCTTGTTGGGACCTATGTGCATTTTCAAAGCAGTCTCTATCCAATTTTCAGCAAATACATATGTACCGCTCTGCTTTTTGAATGACTAGCAATCTCCCTCTGAAACCTGTGAGACACTGGTACTTGCGTATCTCTGAAAATTTGTGCTTTGGAGGCTTAATAAACAAACTTTCAAATACTCCTGAAAGAAATAGGAGTTGTGTTACGTTTCAGTACTTCCAAGTTCAGAAATTACTTCAGAAGCAGAACTGTGGGGATTTTGAAAATGCTAGTCTGGTTTCATTGAAAAGTAATTGATCTGATCTAACTGAACTGCAACATTATTTGAGGTCCTTGTCATTGCAGTGGATATTCTAGATAGTATTAATTAATGGATTAAAAAAATAAAAATCGTAAGGATTGTTGCCTAAGCGTGATGGTCAAAGCCCAAAGAACATCGTAATATACTAAGGTATATTATCTTCATTTATTCCCTATGCAGACACATCAGAAGTCAAATAGAGAGTTATGTGTATCTCTAGGTGGTTAATTATTCTTCTGTACTCTTTAATTCTTCTTCATGATGCAATACCTGTAGCTTTATTTTACCTGTTTAAAAATGATTTCTAATATTGCTGTTGCATGACAGATCTTTTTTGAGAAATCTCTACAAAATTAAATGGCAGAAACTGCTTTTAAATTCTATGTACTACAGATGTTGTGTTCCTTATTTTAATTTTTGTTGTATAATTTGTAATTCTAAGAAAAAGGTATATCTAAAGTAATATGGGTACTGCTCTGTATAAATATTGTCCTAAATTTCTCTAAAATATTTGTGTCCTAATAAATGAGGAAAAATTAAAGATTTTAAATAATTCCACAAGGGTCACAGATGTTTTACATGGCTCACAAAGTAAAAAGGCACTTTCTGAGCTCTGACAGACATGCTTCACTACAGTGCACATATCTTCATGTATAATAACACAGAAATTTCATAGCTGGAGAAAACATTGCTGCACAGTATACCACTCATATAGATATTCCTAAGGATTAAAGTATTAGCCTCTGCAAAAACATGTTTATCCTTGTTTTAGGAGGATTAAATGGTCTGGTGCACTCAAGTCCAGACAGGAGAAGGATTCTAGAATTGAATCAGAAGCAAACTCATGGCAAACAAAAGTGATAACTCTGGCTACTTTGGGGAGAAAAAAAAAAAAGTAGAGAAAATTAAGAAATGTCTCTCTCTTTCCCAGACTTTCCCATCCTCTTTCTCTCCTCTCCCAGTAGGACAATATGCTTGTCATCCATCCCTTTCTTTCAAGGCCCTGTTCAACCTGCAGCTGTGCAAAAAGGAAAAGGAATTAATTTAGAAATTATTTTGTTATAATAGAATTGCACCATCCTAATGCCATGTACAGGACTTTGAAAGCTCTTGCCAGTTAGAGATACCCAGAACTAAGGAGCTAAATGTTGATTTTCAAAAATAACTTCTTTTTTAAGATCTGGGCTTGACACAGAATAAGTATGTCATAACCAAAACAACTCATTACTTTCTCTGCTTTCCTATTTCTGTTTGGTTCCAGATTATCTGGGAAAGAAAGGTACACAATTTCTGACGTCATTTAAAAGTACCAGTGTGACAGTATGTACAACTGGTAATGAATTTAATTTTTTGTATCTATAACACTCCACAGCAAAACAGTGGATTGCAAAAGCACAACTTACAAAAGAATCAACTCAAAATGTCCCAAAAGATGGCAGTTTTTAGTGATGATTTGTACTGATGACATTACAAGCAAAATATGGCCTTCTAAAAATTTCCTTCTGAAAAAAACAAAGATGACACCGAGCACATGGCATTAAGATCTTATTTAGGCACCCACAAATACTGAGAGAAACTTTTGTGAACCAAAGTGATTCTTGCAGTATAAACACCTATTCATTGACAGTTTACAGCCAGTATGCATGGGAATACAGAACATGTGGACTTTCTAACTTCAAAACTCCTTTGTTACTAAACTCCATTTGCCCTATTGCAAAACAAAAGAGAATGCACTTGAGTGTCAACTGCAAACTCAAAATAGGAAGTCACATTTGGACTCTTGTGTCCAATTTTTAACTCCATGGTGCAGGGGAACATGACATGGGAAAAAAGTGAAGTGAGTTGCACAATGGCCCCCTAGATGAGCCACTTGTCATATGAGAAGAGGCTGACAGTGAGCTGGCACTTGTTCAGCCTGAATAAGAGAAGAGTAATGGGGAAATTTCATTGCAGTCTTCAGATATGTGATGGTAAATATAGACAAGATGGAATGATAATCCCCTTTAAAGTCTGTAGTGGTAAAAGGAGAGGGAACAGACAAAATCTGCAAGAGAAATCCCGATTAAACACATATAAGCTTTTCACCACGAGGATGACAAAATGCTTGAAGAGGGGCCCAGAGATTCTTCATCCTTGGAGATATCCAGAATGTGACAGGTTGCAGCCCATCTAACCAGTCTGAATGAGATGCTTGAAGTAGATGACCTCCAGATATCCCTTCCAACATATTCTGTTCTGTGACTTTGTGGTCACTTCACCTTAATGAAATTTTTTGAATCCCACAATTATTTATAGGGGTATTCTGATTTGTTTGGACTGTGGTTTCCTAATACTCATGTTTTTATATTCTTCCATTCTGCTTTTTATTTGGACATATGTGTGTGTTTGATGCAGGTTCATTGGAGAACAAGCTTGTAAATCTATGAATGATTGCTTACATATTCCCATTTCTTGTGCTCAGGAAAAAAATTGTCCTGTAAATGTCATAGGTAATTCTTATAGAACTATTTCTATATGTCTATCTATATCTATATCATCTATCTATATCTATATGTCTATCTATATGTCTATCTATCTATATCTATATATCATCTATATCTATCTATATCTATATCTATATCTATATCTATATCTATATCTATATCTATATCTATATCTATATCTATATCTATATCTATATCTATATCTATATCTATATCTATCTTTCTATTATTATTATACAATTAATGTTGTGATTTAGCTTCCTCTTCAGCTCAGCAAGTGTCTAGAAGCAGAACATTATTTCTTCAATTATTTTGCTACTCTTCATTCAATAATATCTGAGGTTTTTTTCTACTGTCTGTGTTTGATAGTCAGCAGTGGGGTTTTAAATGTTCTATACTGTTCTAATTTTCAAGTTACCAACTTGAAAAACTATTGCACTGACCTTTAACAGGAATGATGTGAACTGGGAGTTGCAGAGCCAAAAGGGATGGATTCTTCTTAGAAAGACTGGAAATTACTGTTCCATTTGCAAAGGTTTCAGTTCCTAATGTAACAGCACTGCAGCAGACTGGAAGGAATAGTAAACACAACCTGCTACGAGTGAGTCTCTTAAATTCAGAGGCTGTGGAGGCTTGGCTTGGCCTGTCATCTGTTTTCTTATTTCATGTTTACCTATCTATGACTGTAACCTTTTTGCTGCACAAATAACAACCAGATCTTCAGAAAGCAGTGTTCATCTTGTGTGTGTGTTGTTGTCTGTCTGACAGGCAAACACTAATTACCATCCTCTCCTGGCAAAGCCTGCAAAGGATCAGTAGTGATAATAATTAATTGAAAATGGTGTATGACAACAATTCTCCTGGGCTCATGAGTCTGTCTAAACTAATTTAAAATAAATTCTTGTGAGAAAATGAACTAGTATCTCAAATGATAAAAACCATAATGAAGGGGTGCAGGTGGAGAGTTGCTTCTGCTTTTGGCCTGTGCAAGCACTTCTGAATGAATCAAAGCAGCATTCATCTAAGTCCATTGTGTTTTAAATAAAACAGATCCACTGCTCAAGTGACAATAGGATACTGGGATATTTAACCATCTTCTGGTAGTTTGTGTGAAATATTTTAGAAAGTCCCATTTCCCATCTGTGTTTAGATTTACACTGTTATATGCATTAAATATATACTCCCTTGCTAATTCTTCAGTGGAAAAACCATAGCTATATTTGTGATTTAGCACTCACCTATGAGGTAAGGACCTGTGGAGAGGCCTCTCCATTTTATCCTTGCCCTGCAGAGCACAATAGTTTATGTCTATAAAAAGTAGAAATAGTGATGAGAGACCAGAGAATCCTGCCTCTGGGAAAACATAAAATAACCAGCATTCCTAGTAGATCTGAGAAGACTGATACAAAATGACTGTCAAGATATAGGAATGTTTATGGAGTAAAATCATTGTGTGAAGCCAAGAGCAACCCTCACTTCTAGAAGCAATAAGAGCTCCAGTGTCTGCAATGGCTCATATGGCTTCAGCAGACAAATCCTATGTCTTGGGTTATGTAACAAAAAAAAAAAAAAAGTGAAATATTTTGTTTCATCAATTGAAACCAGCTGGGCAGATGTTTGGGTTTTTTTATTTTGGTTTTTTTTTTTTCCTTTCTCTGTTGTAACTCCAGGCCGGAGGGGTGTGGATGCCTTCTGATAATGGGCCAGCTGTTAAAACCAGGTGGGACAGTGTTTCTTATCTCTTCCACCACTGTCCACCCTCTGGGGGAGTATCTTCTGTTAATGGGCCATTAAGGCTCACCAATGACCTGACACATTACACCATCCCATTGTGAGATGAACCACCCAGTGTGGGGGGTAGTCAGCCATTCCTACCAAGATAAAAACTGAGCTGTAGGAACACCAAGCAGCCTCTTTTCCACTGGGTTCTCAAAGGAAGACCAGACTCATCTCAATACCACTGCAGGATCATCTCTACTCCAACAGAACCACATCTGTCACTCCAGGAGGACTTATTTGGACTGCTTTCAACACCCTGGCCAACAGGGTGTCAGGTCATATTCCTGATTCTGTCAGAGTTTTCTAGGACTTGTTTGCTTGCTTGTTTTTTGTGGTTTTTTTTTAATTACTGCATTTGCATATTTTAATATTTCTAGTAAAGACATGTTATTCCTATTCCCATATATTTACCTGAAAGCTTGTAATTGCAAAATTGTAATAATTTGGAGGGAGGGGGCTTTACATTCTCCATTCCAAGGGAAACTCCAGTTTTCCCTGACAGATACCTGTCTTTCCAAACCAAGACATCCTATCACTTACTTAGCTTTAGTCTGGACAAATTATCATAAGCAGGTCAGTTTTAATTATGTAAGTTTCTGTATTTTTATAGTGGTTAGTATGATAGTATTGATGTGGGCCTGCTACTAAATGCAGAGGGCATCTTTTTAACAAGACATAGAGAAAGCAGAGTTACTGAACACCTTCTGTGGATTGGACTTCACTGACAGGATCAACCCTCAAGAATCCTGACTCAGGAGACCAGGGCACAGGAATGTTGGAAGGGACACTTTCCCTTTGTCAGGGGGATTTGGGTTAACCTTGAGAGAGCATTGAGGCAAATTGGACACCTAAAAATCCTTGGGCCCTAATGGATGCATCCAGAAGTGCTGCTCGTCATCCTTTTTGAAAAGTTGTGGTGATCCAGAAAGGTGCCTGAAAGTCTGAAATTAAGCAAATATCATCCCAATCTTCAACAAGGAAAATGACACAAAGCTGGGTGCAATGGCTGATACCCCAGAGGGATGTGCAGCCCTTCAGAAGGGCCTCAACAGGCTGGAGGGATGGAAAGAAACTTCTGAAATGCAACAAAGGTAAAAGCAGGGCCGTGCATGTGGGGAGGAACAACCCCAGGCACCATCACAGGCTGGGGATGGTGGAAAGCAGCTCTGTGGAGAAGGACCTGGGGGTCCTGGTGGACAACAAGCTGTCCCTGAGCCAGCAGTGTGTCCTGAGGACCAAGGCCAATGGGATCCTGGGGTGCATTAGGAAGAGCATTGTCTGCTGGTCAAGGGAGGTGATCCTGCCCCTCTGCTCAGCCCTGGTGAGGCACATTTGGAGTGCTGTGTCCAGTTCTGGGCTTCTCAGGACAAGAGAGATGCGGAGCAGGTCCAGTAGAGGGCAACAAAGATGATGAGGGGACTGAAGCATCTTTTTTATGAGGAAAGGCTGAGGAAGCTGAGCCTGTTCACGTTTGAGAAGAGAAAACTGAGAGGGGACCTTATCAATGTCTACAAGGGACATCTGAAAGGAGCATGGGAAGAGCATGGAACTAGGGTCTCCTCAGTGATGCCAAGCAGGAGGACAAGCAAGGGTTGCATAGGGAATTCCAGCTGAACACTAGGAAGAACTTTACTGTCTGAATGACTGAGCACTGGAACAGGCTGCTCAGAGATCTGGAATCTGCCTCCCTGGAGGACAGTTAAGTACCTTCTGGATGCAATCCTGTGCCATGTGCTCTGGGATGACCCTGCTTAAGCAGGGAGGTTGGACCAGATGAGCCACTGTGGCCCCTTCCAAACTTAGTCATTTTGTGACTCTGTGGTATGGGGGCTGGCCTAGGAAGAAGAAACAGCTGTGAACATGGTTTTAAATGTTTTTCCAGTAGGAATCCTCACTTTATATCCAATATACAGTGTAGGTATTAACAGCTCAAGTCTCTGTTGAAAAGAAATCAAAAAAGAGAACCTCTTTATTTTTTTGTTTGGATAAATCTGATACTACTTGCTTTAGAAAATAAGCCAAAACAAAAAACAGTTCTCTACATCAAAACACTGAAAAAAAAAAAAAGAGAAAACAAGGCAATTCAATTTGCTTTAGTTTAAAATTATTTCAAATAATCTGTACCATCCAAAACTTAATTTTGTGAATTATCTACAGAGATTTTGTTCAGAAACATTTCACCTCCTTGTCAAAAGTTAATCTTTGAAATATGTAAGTATAGTAACAAATCATCTTGGTAGGAAACTGAGGGCAACAGAATCCAGGTTAGAAACCAGGAAGTCTGGCACAAAAAGTAATTGTGCAAGAAAACATTTGAAGAAGAGCCTAAGATTCAACAAATCTCAAGTACTTAGTTGGTTTACATACATCAGACAAGTTTAGGATTACTTTTTATAAATCAAACCTGTAGCAAATTCAATTTGATATGGTTGGAAGGATTTAATCTGCAAATAAAAAAACTCATCTTGCAAATCCTTCAAGAATGTAACCTTTCAGATTGGAACAGGTTGCATATGGCAAGAGCAGTGAAGATGTGTTTCTTTCAGTCTGTGGAGAGAAACCTGTATAGAGTTATCATCAGGAAATATACCATGAAACAGAGAGATACAAAATTGCTTCAAAGGTAATGCTTCTGTTTCAATAAGGGTTCTGATCTGCTGTTTGAAGGAAATTGTGGTTTAAAGGTAATTTTTATTCCCTCACAGTTTGGGATGGGGCCCATGAAGCAGAGATGTAAAGGCTTATTTACTGGCAGTTTGCTTCTCTTACCTTTTAATAAAGGTAACCAAGAAGTTAGATTTCCTCTTGATACTTTTTGCTGTTCATATCCTTCACAAAAAACACTTCTTTCATCACTCAAAGGGAAATTTTCTACACCAGAGAGAATAATTCCCTTCACCTTGAGAGAATCAAGCCGATGACAACGTTTTAAGCTGTGAGACCAAGCAAAATTACATGGAAATCACATACACTTCTCACTTAATCATAACTTCTGTCTACTTTCCAAACTGAGTCTAAAATAATTTTAGGAATAGGGCCATCACCTATGAAACACGTTTTGCTTAAATACAAATTCTATCTATATTTTTCCTACTGCTATATTAAGTCCTGTATATATAAACTAAACATATAATGCCAAGAATTTATGTAAAAGTTACAGCAGGTCCTCTCTTTTTGCTATGTAAATAGACTAACTTTATGTGTTGAGACACTCAAGTCCAGGAAGGAAGAAACATAGCATTCAAAGGCATAACCGTCTTTCTTAAAGCATCTGTGAAGTACTGTGCACAAAAATATTCTGGAGCACAGAGGCTGGAGAGATGCAAGAAATTTTTTCAAAGAAGAGATTTATGTCATGTCCTAAGATTTCAGTACTATAACTAATGCAATTAGGTTGTCCCCAGTTTGAAACCGAATGGCAGGAGCTTGCTGAATTTGAATATATCTCAGTTTAGCATAAGACATTAAAAGAAAAGCTTAGATTTGCAGGTAGCTTTTTTAATTATATGTGATCTTAATTTTTTATTCTAGTGGTGTCTCATGAACAAGTCTTTATCTTTAAAAAGTGCCTTTGTTACACAGAAAAAAATAACCCAGATCTTTCCTTACATCAGTTCTAAAGTGCCATTTTTATCCTACAGCATTCCATCTATCTAGCTTTAGAAAGCCCAGTAAGACAGATGAGTGAAGTGTTTCCACCTCACAACAAAATTCTGCATGTGGAGAAAACAAGGAATAGTGAAGAAACCAGTTCGAGCACTGAGTACTCCATGTAGCATCAGGTTTGACAATATATTAAAGCTTTTGGCTGAAATTAATATGTGTGAGAAAGGGAAGTTAATAGAGTAGAAAGAAAAGAGAAAAAATTATATTTTGTTAATGCTCCTTTGTTAATGCTCAACATTTAACAACTGTCTCTAATCCTTCCTTGAAACATTTTTGTATTACCAGAGACACAGAAATATTCTGCTCTTGCAGAAGTCTATGTGTGGGAAGACACCTAATTTAAATTATCTCTAACAAATTTTCATTTTACTTACAGCAGCTAACACAATTAACATATCCTACATATCCTCAGCAATATATCCTGCATATCTTTGTTTGGCTTAAGACTGAGAAAGTTCTAAGTGTACCATGTCAGTTCTGTGACTGTCACCAGGAATACCCTAAATCTGATAATGTGCAGGGAAAACTCAGTATTAGAAACAGGAGCAACAGAAAATGAAGCAATTTACAGAAGAGACAGTGAAGGGCTGATCTGGACAGTTTTCACCTGCTGTGCAGGAATCCTACCCCTCGCAAATGCCTGAGGTGTTCTCTCAAAAGTCGTGCTGAAGTGCTGTCCTAGGTAATATGCATCCCATGATAATTCTCTTCCTGAACCACTCACAGCCACCCTGCTCAAGGGATCATTCTGACACTCAGACTAACAGGCTATCACAGGCATAGCTGTGTCCTAATCTACTGAGTCTTTAAGCAGGGGAACTACTGGACTAGGTGGAAACCAGACATTGCAAAAGATTGCCTTCACTAGCAGCCCAGGCTTTCCAACATCCTTTAATTATTACCTGGGTTGTGGTTTTGTTCTATTTAAAGAGGGAAACAGAAAACTCATTAGTCTGTATAGTCTTGCAGCTGTGAAGAAGACTTGACTTATATGATACCACGATTTTTAAGCACTTCATTTTTCAGATCCATATAGGGTAGCCAGGAGTCTTGCACTAGGATTTAATCTGTTGGGGCTTTGTGTTTTGTTTTCCTGGCTCTGAAATGAAAAAAGCATTTTACAAAATAGTTTTATGTTTCGAGACTTATCAAGGCCTCAGGATCAAACCTGTCTGTGAAAAGAACTAAATCCTTAAAATAAGTTGGATTATTTATCCCTTCAACAAAGAGACATGCAGATTCCTGTTTACATCCCCCAAGTGTGGTAATTCTGGAATAGATGTGGACGTTCCCACCACCTTATTGCTGGTCAAATTAAAGTTCCAAAGCTGAATGTGGTGTCTTCATAGCAGTCACTGTACAACTCAGCCAAGTGCAAAGAAGATTTACATTTTACATTGATAGAGGAAATCCCACAGCGTGTCAATGCGCATAGAGTTATGGGGGTTCCATTTATAATGCTGCACAAAATACTTGCTGCAAATGAAGGCAAAAATGAGCAAAGAGGGTTCTAAGTTCAGTGCATGTCTGCTTGGATGTGTGGTAACTTTCTGATATGCTGTTTTTCATTCTTTTAATACAGACATCTAGAGCTGAAAACCAGAGCTGATTTCTCTTTACATACCATGCTTGTTTCTGAGAAATAAGGAAGCACCTAGTTTAAAGAGAATAAAAAGAGATCAAATTATCTTTTTTGATCTTCTATCCTATCTCCACTCCTACAAGTAAATATAATATACCACATAAAAGTCTGGTTTGGGATAAATTATAAGGTTTGGATATAACTGAGCAAAGAAGCAGGACAGAGGGAAAGCAAATCTATGAATATTTGCAAAAATAACAAGAACAAGAAGGTATAATTAAAACATGTAAATAAGGATAAAGAATAGATCTGAACAGCAAGCAAAATCCTGAGAAAAATATTTCAGAGGAAGGGATAAAAAAAATCCATCTGTAAATGACATTTCACAGGTAAGAGGAAGAAGACTAACTTGCCTGTTTTGTCAAGTGGATCTGCACTCTTCAGTCCCTATTCACTGAATCTTCATGGTTAATCTAAACTTATCTGAATAAAATAGTAAAACACGAAAAATGTAGAAGTAATTTTAAATGTAAAAAATGTAATTTTAAAAGGCTCTTATCGGACTTTTCAGCTGAACTGTTTTAGCCAGATTTCCACTTTTTGCTTTCAGCTATAGCAGTTGTCATCAAGGTAACTAAGGAGACCTTCTTGCCAGAATGAGGTCCTGCTTTCTGCATGCTTCCCTTCAGATCTCCATTCCCTTTTTCCCTTCTCATAGGGTGTCCTTCCCTTTTTACTTCCTGGGTGTTACACTGCTAATTCAACTGACAGAACTGACAGCAAAGTCTTTCCTTGCTTTGCCCTCCTCCATTAGTATCGTCCAGATATCTCAATTCTTTATCTTCCTTCTCTGTGATCAGTCCCTGGGATTTCATCATCTGCTCCAGAGTTTCAGCTGCTACGTACTGTAAAATGTACTGCATTGCAAGAAACAGAACAGTCTTCCATCTGGAAAACTGATTAATTCCATTGTTTATCTGTGGTTACATATAGATGTTGCCTGTGTTATGGTTAATTAAGAAAGGATTATCCATGATTTGTAACTCATAAGATGTTAAGAAAAGTTTTATTATTCTGCCTCTTCTGTTTCCCACCTCTTTCTCCCTCCTTTCAAGTCCCTCCTCCCCAGACTCCCTTTTCCCGACGAACTATGAGTTAATGACTTTTCACCACACAAATACCTATTGCATTTGCAATGCAAGGTTGAGGTTTTTTTAACCATTATAAAAACTATTATTACAGAAAAAAATCTATTTAAATGCATTTATAAAAGTACAATAAATTGTAATTCTAAATAGAGTGCAGATAATTATCTTTATTAAATGTATGTTTTATGGGAAATGAACACTGTGTTTTAACTTCTGAGTTTTGAATATTTCCTCCAGTGATGTTTACGTTATTTAAAAATATACTGGTAATTTTTTATGTTTGTTTTTGTTCATGAGAAACACTTTCCATTATATAATGAGAGGTTCTTTTAGGCAAATGTAGTAAGTTCAGTTGTAGAAAGATGTTAAGGGTATTTTCAGGATGTGGTCTAAAGGAGATTAAAAGGGCTGTAATTCATACAACACACATTTAAACTAATATGGCACTGATAGTTTACACTATATAATAATTCACTTCTAAACATTTTAAAAAGAGTTGTCACCAGACAACTCTTTCCTTCAAAGCATTGGTGAAAGTATTCATTAATAAAAAGGTGACCTTATAATTGTTCAGCTGCTTAGAAATTTCCAAAGCAATGCTAACCCTACTTAATGAGTCCAACTATTATTTTTCAGGAAACTTGACATCTTCACTCCTTTAGAGATGAGCATAAAAATAAACTGATGTAAAGCAGCATCCAAGGATATGAATTAAACATCTCAATACTTCAACAGCCTTTTCAGAAAGGTTAGATTTGATCCATATAGATGGAAGCCTTTTTAAAGCCTCATTTCTAGTCTTCTCTTGGGAAATGGCAATCCCAAATGTGTCATTTCCAATTTTTGATTTTACCCTGTTTCTCTTATCAATATATAAACACTCTTTCTCAGCACAGGAACCACTCAACAACTTTGACATTAAACTTGCTGAATCAAAAATAAGCCAGAGACTACATGCAGACCTTTTTTGACTACTTATATAAATTTAGCAAGTAAATTTATTAATTAAAATGGCAATACTTGTCAAATAAGAAATGATGAAGTCTCAGCCAGAAAATACTTGCTGGAGCTTTTTCCAATTAATTTGTTACTGAAACAAAAGTTGTATATAAAAGTTTCCAGTATGTGAGAAGTGGATCTCCACTGCAAATGATCAAAGAAATCAGATATGACAAGCTTTATCTGTGTGGTACTTCATTACCTCATTGTAAAATCAAATGGGGAGTTTTGAGGCTCACAGTAATTCGTACTCCTTATTATTAAAAAAAAAAAAAAAAAAAAATCCTGCTGGATAACATATAGTTGCTGAGTCTTATTTTTTCTTTGGGTTTTGTTTTAGGGTTGGGGGGTGGATGTTCATGTGGGTTTTTTTGTTAATTTTTTGTTTGTTTGTGTATTTTTTGGGGTTTTTTGCTTGTTTTTTAATCATAGAGTCATAAAATGTTTTGGGTTGGAAGGAACCAACCAAAAACAACCATCTAGTTTTCCTTCCCTGCCGTAGGCAGGTGCACCTTTCACTAGACCAGGTTTATTAGAGCTCCACCAAACTTGGTCTTAAAAATGTCCAGGGCTAGGGCATCCACAACTTCTCTGGAAACCAGCTGCAGTGTCTCATCACTCTCACATTGAGGAAGTTCTTCTCAATATCAAATCTAAATCTACCCTCCCTCATCTTAAGGCCCTTTTATCACCCCATGTCTTTGTGAAAAGTCCCTCACCATCTCTCTTGTAAACTCTCTTTTGGTACCAAAAAATGCTATAAGGCCTCTCTCTGTAGTAGAAATTACTTTAAGTGTTTTAAAAGTTTGTAAATTGAAAGTTTAAAAAAATTAATAATTATCACTTTCCTGTCCTAAAGGAAAATCCTTTATTTTAAGTGCTACAGTTATTACTCTCTTTTTGAGGCTTCTTCTCTCCATGTTTTTTACATAAATAATAGAAACATCAAGGCTAAACTGTTGGTACTTTTACTGCGCTTTAAAAGAAATGGCTAATCTATATTCAGTTATCTTAAAAGTTGGAAGAATCAAGAATTAAATTGCTTAATTTAAAGAATAGTGCTGCATTTTAACAAAATGTTTCAGCTAAATAGAGGAAAGAGACAAGTTGTAAATGAGAAACTGAAATTATAGCTTTGTTGACAGTCACCTTTGGATTTTGATGGGGTCATTGCATATGTAGCTATGATTTTTTGCATTAGTGAAGAATTTTTGGTCATAGTCCCCCCACCTTCTTTTCTGATGTATGAATAACAGGAACTGTTGCTTTCTTTTCAATGACAGAAATTTCCTGAAAAAAGCTAATATCGTATAAAACTGATTTAGGATAGGAGCATTTTGATATTTTCTGATCTCTTGAAATATTCTTAATGCTCTTTTACAACTTGCTACAGAAATATTTGGCTGTATTTTAACATCATTAACTCCACAGCTAAACCTCAGTGGTTATCTGGCTCAGATTTCAAGCATAAATGTAGTTTAAACAGTCTGAAAAAATTCTGCCCCTCCACAGAGTGCAAATTACTCCCCTTGATACTGCAGAAGTGGAAATTCCTAAGATATGAAAACTGCTGCCAGCAATTTAACAAATGCCACCCCAGGCTTAAGGAAGAGCAGATGATATAATTACGCTGCAGACTCTAGGGAAGCAAGACACAGAAACTCCAGGACAGTGAGAATACTGGGAGTTTTGGGGCCATCTGAATGGTCTCTGTGCCCAAGCCAGGTCAAGCAATGCCATCCATCTTTTGCTGCAGTCTGAGATGACTGTTGTGTGGCCAGGTCAGAGGGCTGTAATTTTACCGATTGTAAATTGTTTGCAGAAGCCAACATTCCTCTTAAACTTTTGAACATATAGCTTTTATTTTCACATGAGATCTTCCAAAGACTGCTTGAGACTTAACAGGATTATTATTGCTTGGATCAGAAATTTAGAAGGCTGTGGGATGTGAAGACTATTTAATGTACTGTTTTATTATGTGGCAGTAAAAACTGCTTTAGAACAGGTTCACAAAAATCACTTCTTGTAAAATTTGAATACCTAATTTTATTATTTTCGTAATGTCACTGTTTAGTAGATTTACTATGCACTCTATCAGATTACTTAGAAGTAAAAATGAGTAAAGATAAGGTCTACTATTTCCAAAGGCATGATTGAGCCCTGTGGGCTTTCCTTTTAATAATATGTATATATTTCTTCCTCATTATCAGTATGCCTGGTGCCTCATAATTTCAGTCAGTGTTCACAGAACTACTGTTCCCTGCCTGTTTAAAATGTTATCAGTTCTTCTTTGGAGACATCTCTTTGGTATGGCAGAATAACGAAGTAAAAAGCAGGAATGACTCCGGGGTCATAACATAGAGTTTGAATGCCTAGGACCTGGAGGTGAGAGGGAACAGCATCCCCCGGGGTGAAAAAATTGCAGATTCAAGTGATAGGTCAGCAGTGAGACAATTCCTACAGCACAACAGAACAGCGAATTCCATGACAACAGGCTGTGGGCAGGGAGGATGACTCAGAGGCAGAGATAATCCCACAGGACTGACAGTTACTGGTGATTGCTCTTTTCATACTCCTGAAACCAAACTCTGGTGAGATGGAGAAGAGGATTAGAAACTTCTGTGGAAACTGAATCAGAAGGAGGAGAAGCCAATAATGGTCTGAATTCCTTCAGGCTGAGAAAATTAGACACAGCATCAGAAAGTTCAGACTTTTCCACTAAGCAGCTGCAGTGCTTTTCTGCTTTCCACAACATAGTGCCCTTAAAATTAGCAACCTTCTGTCTGGAAAACCAAGCAACGATCACTGCTGGCTGTGTGGTTAAATGAGGATATAGCTATTGTTAAGTGATATCTGGGGAGATGACTGGATAAGATGGAGTGAAGGGTGCAATTGGGTCAATCTGGCCATCTTTTTCATTGGTGCTTTGATATTCAGTGACCCTTAAAATCAGAAAGGGCTCATCTATGAATTAAAAAGACTATTCTAGGCTACTCACATATTCTCCATGTGAATAGCTACTTGCCTGTTCCAGAAGTGAAGGTTCAGGTTGTTATGTCCAGAAATGACATAAATAAATAAATAAATAAATAAATATATGCACACCCACACACATATATATTTAGGTTACAAACTTACAGGAGACTAGAAGAATTCTGAGAACTCTGTAATAAATTGGGCTTACATGAAAGTGGTACAAGGTGAAGGATCAAGCCATATCAGGGGTGCAATAGAAGAGCCCAAAAGTGGTATGCTGGAAAAACTGCTAGACAAATTCTTTGCATTTCTGTTTATTTCCAGACAAGCTTTGGGAGGTTCTTGCCCCAGTATATCTCTCACACAGATGAGTCTAGGTAGTCTGACTCATGACAAACATCAACATTTTTTTCTCAAAATTTGTCATGGATGCTTCCCCAGGCATTGCATAGGAACTTATTTTGTGTGAATTCTCAAATATTTAGATTTGTATTGTATTGTATTGTAATGTATTTAGATTTTCAAAGTTACATTCTTCAGAATTGTTTTGGTTTGTTCGTGTGTGTGTGAGAGGGAGAAACGTAAGTTTTCCTGTCCGTATTTGGATGAAGAATTATATTATTGAGGACTTACACACATAACATGTTAAGTTCAAGTCAGAAGACACTATTCAAATGAGAGGTCTTCTTCTGCTTAAATTGTTACTTAAACCTGGCCTTTGCACCTCCTGCATCCTCCAGATAATTTCTCTAGAGCTACCCTTCATTTATATGTGATGCTAATAGAACGGCTTAAAGTCTGACTGGTCTATTTAAAGCAGTCTATTTTTAACTGCATTCCTAGGTGATTTTTTGAGCTTTTCTGAGTCTGCTCCTGTCACTCAAATTTAACCTTGGACAACAGGATTTTTCAACCATACTAGAACTCGATTCCCGTGGCTGAATTTGTCAAATAAGTATTCATGCAGTTGAAATGCTGCAAGTGTTACCAGATCTTTTTCCTTTCAGACCACTGGCAGATAGATGAAAAATACCCCAAACTATGCAAAAAGTGAGACTTTATTCTGTATTGATAAAGGCAAATCACAGTAAATAAGGTACTCTAAGCTATCTAAAATTAAAAAAAAAAGTCTAAAAAGCGAGTATAATTCCCCTTTTGCCTTCTTTTCTTCTGTTCTAGTGGTTTAGATAGAGCTTAGTGGCTGCCAGGTCAGCCTTCCTGCACTCGTGCTGGCTTAGCTGAAAATCTTTCAACCTTTTTCAGTCAGTAGGCTGATGCTGCTGCCAAACTTCAAATTCATAATTTGGTGACTTCCAAGTCACTTTACAAACACTCATAGTGAGTTTTCTGGATACTTTTCTTCCTATGCTGGAGACCAAAAATTGTAAGATTATTTCCAGTTGATGGAATTTTATGTTTTTAGGATCCTGTTCTAGTTCTCATATGCAACATGTAAGGTGTTGGTTTATGCATCACTATCTTCAACTAATTTAATTTATTTAGGTTCATTCACTTATTTATCTTATGATTTATACAATTTTTTAAAGCATTCTTCTTAATCGGTGTTCAAATAAAATCTCTTTTTTAAACCAGACCATCTAAATACAGAAATAGTCATATTGACATGTTATTTTGTCTTTTGGACAGCTCATTACACAGTCTCTTCTGGCGCACAAATATTTGCAACAGAAACAGCAACAGCCCTGTGTAGTGTAGCTAATACTGTGTAATGCAGGAAGGCAGACAGCAGGTGCTAATGTCTCAGAACTGTTCTAATATTACACCTATTCCCTACTTGCCTCAGTCTCATGTTTAATGCTTAGAGTAGGCTGGCAGTGACTGTGCTGTGATTATATTTTTAGCATTTCTAGTTTCAACCCGTAAGTTCTTTAGAGCTCTAAAACATTGTCTTTCAAGCTCTGTGTGAGCACACAGCATTATTAAGACCCGTTTTCATTACATGTGACAGGTAGGATCCTGAAATGTTAAGGCATTGTGCACACATGGAACAAACTTTCTTCTTCTGGGATCCAAAGAGGCATAGCTGTAGCTTTGTGACTTAAGAAGACTCCAGGATGTGTTGCCAAGAAAGGGTATTCTTTCTCTGTTTTCTTTTCCTACTCCTTCCTTAGGATCAAACTTTCTGCTGTGTGACCTGTCTAACATTGTGTGACCTTGTGATCAGGTGGATCAGTTACCTGAACTGGCAGAAATTATCTCTTTGGAAAGGAGCCAGGACAAATTAACTGATCTGCCCTGACACTGAGCCTAATGAATCCTGGGGCTGATATCAGAGAAAAGACAAGGATGTGTGGGCCAAAACAAAGGGCAAGGTAAAAAACATTAACAAAAGAAGCTCATGAAAAATGATACTCTGAAATGCTCTCTCCTCACTGGGCTACTGTACAGGACAGCTTCTGGGTTAGTAATTCCACTCAGTCAATACAGTTGTCTTGCCATAAAACTGACACCAAGTCAAACTGAGAGGCAAGAAGCATCACCAAAGAAGCAACTAAGCCAAGGAGTAGAGACCACCTCCCAAACTCTCACAGAGATTTCTCATGCAGTGTTTTTGCCAGGCATTACTATAGCAACTGATAAGAATATTGATTATGGCAAAATCCCCTTTCTTCTTCCAAAAGCTGGAAGCAGCTGATTGGTGTTTTGGTTTGGGTTTTTTTTTCTCCTCTCTTGAGGGCATTGCTATTTCACAAATAATGCCACAGATTTATGTAAAGGGAAGCTGTTAACATTGTGCTCCTCTTCTGATTGTGAATGCTAATACATTTAGGACTTGCAGGAAATATGAAAAGGGGATTGGTTTTCAGTTGCTTGAATCTGCCAAAGTAAAGGACAGTTTATTTTAGTCAACTAAAACATTTAGAAAACATAATATATAGAAATTTTGTGATAGTGATGGTATACTACTGCATGGTTTTAAATATGTGTATTATTTAGATGCAACATTGCTATTTTGCCAAGGAAAAACTACTTATTTTTGTGGAGAAATAAAGGGAGGTTCACGGCAAGTTTATATGTATGATGTAGTGAGAGATCATGATCTATAAGCTTTTGTCTTTCTGATTTTTTCAGGTGTGCCTTTAATGCAGGCATGATCATGTCTGCATGGATTATTGGTTTTGATGTTCAGCATTTGCTGGTACTTGAACATAATTTCAAAAGTGGTGGATAACTTTGGAATTACTGTACTTGATAAATTCCAGACAGATAGTTTCTTTATCTGTGTTGCTTTTTTTCCTTTTGATATATGTGCCTTTTCCTAAGTATCTGATTTTACTTCATATTTGAAGGATGTTGGTTAACTCCGACTTATGTACCTTTTTAATGCTCTCTGCTGCCAGATCTTTCCTAAATCCTTAGATTTAATGGCTTTAATGGCAACAGCATTACTAATCTTCTTCCCTGTGACCTGGGAAGCTGACATTGAAAGACCTGATTTGAAATAGGAATATTGACCCATAGTTTTCCTCTAGCTTTTCCTTTCTGAATAGGATTATCACTGTTTTCCCTTGCTGTCATGGATACATTTCTGTGGGTATCATTTTGTTGCTTCAGATCTTTTTCTGAATGTTCTGGATTCTGCGTATGATGTGTTTGAGAAAAAAAAATTAAATTCTGGCCATAATTAGGAGCACTCTTGGATGTGGCTACCTGGGAAATGTGCACACTCCTGTATGTTTTGAGCTGTCATAAATCTTGAATGAGACTAGGTGCTTTAGGAATTAACAGATGTTTTTGCATGGGGAGAGGATATTTCTGTTTGAGCAGTGTCGTACCAAAAAAGGACAATGGACAGGTTAGAAATATCACTTTAAAAATATGTTAAACTATTTCAGAAGGGTTTAGATAAGGACTACAATATTTGATAACTAGGGGAATAAAATCCCAAATACCTTCTACTATCATCATGGAAATTAGTTTATCTATTGCCTGGGGTAAAAAAATGCTGATGGGATAAATAAAGAGAAGAAAACAAACTACTGTTTCTGATAGTGAAAAATAAAGAATAGATAGATTTAGGATTGTGCAGAGAAATTACTTTTTCTCATTTGTGTGTTGGTAGAACTTCATACCAAATCCAAGGAGCATAAAAATTTGTTCTTACATTTTTTACTGGAGCTTGAGTGGAAGTTAAAATTTTCCTTCTGTTTTCTTGCTTTGCAATGAGATTTATTTATCTATTTATAAACTATTGCTGTTTTAGATGGTTCTGATTTTTTTTTCAACAACCCAAATCCTGCTGTGCTGAAGTACTTGATCTCATACAAAAAAGGAGGAGTATGGTGTGGAAAATGTGGAATACATACAGATGGAATTAAAACTGAAAGAAAAGGTTTTGTGGGGGTTTTTGGCAGTTTGTGGCTTTTTTTTTTGTGTCATAGGATCAGTAGCAAACACTCTACAACTGTTTTCATACAGAAGCAACCACAATAACAGGAGGTGAGTAACCAGGAAATAGAAGGCACTTTCTGATTGTTGTTGATGAGTATATCAGAAAGAGTTCAGTAGAACAAGTTTTAAGGCATTGCTTTTTTTACCCCATGCCCCTGCCCCCAATGTCTTATCTCTTGCTTTCAATCTATCAATGTGTGTCTGTCTCTAATTATCTTTACAAGCTTAACAAATATCAGATAAAACTTGCAAAGAAGATTAAAATAGAGTATCAAGTTACTAAATTTACAGGGTTTTTTTGTTTGTTTATTTTAATCTAGCTTGAAGCCAGTACAAGTATTGCAATCAGTAGATATCCTAGTAGCAATCAGAGGATGACCTTGTATAATTTCAGTCTCCTCTTGTGGAACTTGATTTGTTTGAAAATCAGTTCTTAACATTTCACAAATATATTTCAGGTGTAGCTATCTTATATTTCACATCAGCGATTGTTTTTTTCCTCAAGAGAATTGATTTAATAAATAAATTGTTTAAATAGTGAAAATTACAATCGTGTTTGGCATATAAGAAATGTATGGATTATTGCATGTTAATCGTTCATTATGTAAATGGCTCAAATTTTGAATAAATTATTTTCTGTGTTGTTCAAGTTGCCCTATAAGAGGTGATATTTAATGACATTCAAAAAAAATAGTAAAGTGCTATTGCAGTATGAACACTTGAATGTACATACTGCATATGTCCACAGATACCTGTTCATTTCTACAACTGCTAAGTTGCTTCTAGTGACTGAATTTTAAGTCTCATGTGCCTCCAACAGACGTAAGTAAAGGAAACTCAGATGGAAATCTAAGCCTGAATGAGTAAATAAAAGTTTTGCTTTTGATTTTTAATGGGGCAAGGAACAACCCTTGAGAATTTACTACAGATAAATGAAAACTGAATTTGACTTAAAAGGATTACGTGAGCATGTCAAGTGGTGTGAAAATCCATAGGGAATGGAATCATGACAGTAACATTAAAAGAAGGTTGAACTTTGAAAAATTAGAATTCTTTCTACCATCCTTCTCTCATGATTGAAAGACATTTGCTTAAAGAAAAAAGAAAAGATTTAATTTTAAAAAGATTGAGATTGACTGGTGTTCTTTATACAGCCTGCTAAACTTGTGACCTCCTCTCCTAATCAGACATATCTCTGAAAATCTGGAAGATGCAGTTAAGTTTGTAAAATCTATATGAACTAGAGGCTATTAGGAGTAGGTCTCTAAATCTACAGATGTGCTGAGTGATAATTAACTCCTCTGCATTATTTGTATTACCACTGCATTGTACATAAAAGCCCACTGTCAAATCCTAGCTTTTTTTCAGGTGCCAACATCTCTTCAACATCATGTGCCCTTTTAGTCTTGGATATTAGCATGCCTACATGATTATCCAAAAATACCTAAGTTTTGCTAGTTAATCCACTAAAATGAAACAAACAATGTAGAGCAATTAAGTTGTGTAAAATTTCTCCTACTATTTTAGATTTAATTAATCTTACTGACATATTGTTTAATATTATTGACATGTGCCCATGTGAGTGGGTAGTGGGAGCTCTGTGGAAGCTCCTCCTTCATTCTCAAAGTCTGCCTGTGCAGAAAAACAACAGATAAAAAGCAATGTCAAAGTAGTTGCTCTGCATATATGTGACTTCAGCAGGTTCAAAACGGGTAAATCTATGATCCATGGAACTAAACTACAGCTAGTCTCTAGAAATTACTCCTCTAGAATACGGATGTCAGGCTACTAGCAATTTTTCTCTGAAATCCATTCCTGTTTAGTCCTATTGCTTCTTATTGAGGTTTAAGCACAAATGTTTATCTTTTCTGGTAAACATGAAGAACTTGAACGCAACTTTGTCTTCTTGTTTTTGTAGAGGGATGGCTTGAGTTGGAAGTAGAGCCTGTGCGATGCATCTGTTTCTGACTTTGGCAGGAAATTAGACTGCTAGAATCATTGAATCATTGGGTAGGAAGGGACCTTAAAAACAGTGTAGTTCCACCCTGACTGTAATGATCAAAGACACCTTCCACTAGGTGCTCAGAGCCACATCCAACCTGGCCTCGAACACTCTCAGGGACAGGGCATCCACCGATCCTCTGGGCAGAATTCCAGTGCCTTACCACCCTCACAGTAAAAGAAAAAAAAAATCTTCCTAATAGCTAATTTAAACCTACTCTTTGTCCATTTAAATATATTACCTTTTGTCCTATTACTTCATGCCCTGATAAACAGCCCCTCCTGTAGTCCTCCTATGAGTGCTGGAAAGCTGCTCTGAGGTGTCCCTGGAGCCTTCTCTCCCCTAGCCTGTTGAGAAATGATAGGTGTTTTCATCTTATTCTTGGCCCTTCTCTGGACCCACTAGAGCAGGTGGGTATATTTTTTTATGCTGGAGACCCCAGAGTTGAACACGTTGGCCCAGGTGGGTTCTCACCACAGCCCTGCTGCTGCTGTGCTGCTTCAGATGCATCTGTAGGATGCATCTGAAGGATGCACCGAGGATATGGTTTGCCTTCTGAGTTGTGAATGCACATTACCAGCTTTTATTCATTTTTTTAATTGACCAGCTATCTCAAATCCTTCTCCTCACAGCTGCTCTCAATCCATTCTCTGTCCTAGTCTGTATTTGTTATTGGGATTGCCCTGACCCATGAGCAGGACCTTGTACTGACCTCGTTTGACTTCATGAGTTCCACAGAGGTCCACTTCTCCAGCTGTCCAGGACCCTCTGGACAGCATCCTTTCTACCCAGCATGTCAACTGCACAATGCAGCTCGGTGTCATCGGCAGACTTGCTGGCCGTGCCCTTGATCTCCCTGTCCATGTCAATGAGAATGATATTAAATAATATTGGTGCCAATGCAGCCCTCTGAGGGACACCAGTTATCACTTGTCTCCACCTGAACACAGAGCTATTGACCACACATCTGTGAATCAGGTCAATCAGAAAATTCCTTATCCACTGAGTGCTCCACCTGTCAAATCCATGTTGAGACAAGGATGTTGTGAAGGAGTGTGTGAAGTATTTTGCACATTTTAAAGATGATCAGTCACACTTCCCTCATCCACAAATGCTCTAACCCCACAGTAGAAAGCCACCAAATTTGTCAGGCACATTTACCCCCTAGTGAAGCCATGTTGGCTGTTAGCAATGACAGAAGTCATGCCAGGGCATGATCGCTGCAGCCCAGACTGCTTACGGTCTTGACTTTTCAGTTAAGCTTTTCTGCATTAGAGAGCAACAGATTCAGAATGACTGTTCTTTGTTTGGAGTTTCCATCACCCATTCTGGAAAACACTCCTCAGTGGAGCTGTTTCCTGGTCTACTTGCAGTGTGTTGACCCCCTATACCAGATATTACAGCTGGTGTAAGTCCCCTGCCAGGCTCAAGGCCTGCAAGCAGGAGGATTCCCGAGGTTGACAAAGGGACTCCTCATCTCCCTCCTCTTGATCAGACAGCTCGTTGTAGACACTAACAACAAAATTTCCTTTGCTGGCTTTGTTGGCTCTCTAATTTTCACCCATGAGCACTCAATCCTGAATTTCAAAGAGCTTCATGTGATAAAACTCATTATTGACACAGCAGGCAACTTTTCCACTTCTCCTTCCTTAGACTCTTTCTCATGAAGAAGATTTACAGTGATTTCTTTTGAAGTGTAGAAGCTAATAGTGAAGGTGATCTAGGTGAGGTTGGTGCTATTTTTAACCCACTTCCCAGCCTTATATTCCCTATCGTTCCACAAGTTGCTAATTCTCCTATAGCACTGCTCTTCCTGCTCTTTTTAACTTAGTCTGATGAGACAAGAATGGACTTCAGACTTCACCAGTAAGTATTATTGTTTCTGTGACATCAAAATTTGCACTGATTGCCCTGTTTTTATTAAGTTTCAAAGAAAGGGCAAAATATATTCCTGTTTTTTTGTAATTTAAATCTGTAATTTGTTTGTTTAGTCAATAAGTGATGTAATATGCTTGCTTTCTATAGCCTCCCTGATAAAATAATCTATACTTCCCTTCTCGTGCCCTTCAACCAGTCAACTGTATAAGGGAAGGAGAAATAAGAAAAACAGGGATTTAAATGTATGGGTAAGAAAATAATTTGCTAGTTTGCCTTTCATTAGACTTCACAAAACACTTATTCTTCCATGAAGAATATTTTTATGTGCTGCCTTTTTTCCTAAGGAAGAAAGGCTATGGTCTTTACTGTTTTACACCTGTTTTCATGCTATACTTTTCCCTATCCCAAATTAACCATGCTTTAAGGTCACTAGGGGAGCTTATAAGCAAGTTCACATCATACTTTCATGTCATGCTATTACAGCAGTAGTTTATTTTTGTGAAGAAACCCAAGAATAATGTAATCAAGAAACCGTTGGACAGCCTTTATGGCTAACAGCAGCAACTGCAAGAAAAGAAGGCTGGCTCTATGGATAACAGTTCTGTTAAAAAAACCAGATGCTTGTACTTTTTTCAGGGAGTTGCATTCAAAGGATATCACAACATATTTAAATAAGAATCTCAAGGATGTAAATACAGATTATTGAGGGTCATTTTCCTTTTTTTAATTTTTCCTCCTCTAAACCGTATAATATATGAACGTATATAAAAAGTTTATATAAATTATCCCTGGGGAAATGGAAGTTAAATCTTTGAAAGCTGTATTTCTAATAGAGCCACAATTATCCATTAGAAGAGGATCTTAAACATTATCAGAGTATAGTTGAAGGTATTTGAAATTTTCTGTGACCAGTGGTGAGGTTTTTTATCATTAGCCAAGTTAAGCTTCATTGCAATTTGCTCTTACTGGAAAAAAAGTTGCTCAGTTTTATTGAAAAAGTGCTTGCAATGGGAAATGCAACTACTATAACTGTTGTAAAATTACATTAGTTAATAAGACCCAAACAGCCCATGTGAAGTCATCGGGGGGATATTCCTCTGAGAAAATTGCTGGCCCTGAATAACATTACTTTTTTGCCCTTTCCCCCCTCTTTCTAATAATGTGATATGGATGCACATAATTGCACATTCATCCATCTGGGGCATTTCCTGTACAGGAAGACATTTGTCGATCAGTCATAAATTAGATTCTTTCTGGTACCTAAATTATATTTCCTTTCTCTCTTTTTGATTATGAACACTCTTTTAATGAAATGACTCCACTAGTTTTGTTCCTGTTAGAACCTGTCATTTTATTTTTTTGCTTATAGGATTCTGATAAAGATAAAAGTGCTGAGGCAGCTTTTTAGTAATATTTTTCCAGTCTTCAAGTACAACAAAAAAAGCCCAGCTTGTCTAGTTGCCTTAACAAAAGCCTCATTTAAAATCTCTGATCGATTGTAGGGGTTTTTTCCTCATTCCCAGTCTTCCCCAAATCAAAAGCCACTTAATAAGTGAGGTATTTTTGTCCCATTTCATTTTGAGTGCTCTGAGGCTGTACACTGGCAGGAGCTATGAATCCATCAAGTTTTATTCCAGTATTTTGCATTGTTCATCACTGTGAATCCATATTGATATTTCTATCCTTGGGGTCTAAAAATCAATTCTTTTGTTCTCCCAAAGCTTCTTCTCTTTTCTCAGTCTACCTACCTGCACTGAGGTATGTTATTCCTATCTTTCTCTTAAAAGGCACTTTTCCTGAAGATATATGGCCGAAAAGACTGCTAGTCAATAACTTGCTGGTTATTTAGCACAAGAGAGGTTAATAAAGCAATCCAATAGGAATCAGCTTTTATTGTGATATGGCGGCAATTTGTTGCATAAGAGTTGTAGTTCCTTCCTGCCATGGCACAATTATTTGACTGTTGTTCATACAAAACTGTCATTATATTAGTGTTCACACAAAACTATCTTACCTATAGGGATGCCTTTTATGTTCTGTGTGTTTCTGCAAGTGCCTTCCAAGCCAGGCAAGTATGTAATGCAAGTCCTCGTTGCATCTGCTTAGACCCAAAGCATGTGCAATAAGGCCTGTGGAATCAGGTGACACATGAGCAAGCTGCAGGCTGTGTTGATTGTTATGGGTGTAGATTGTAGGCTGGAGGCCAGATATTCTTCCCTCGGTTGCAGAGAAATGTCAACCCAATTTCTTCCTCTAAATGCAGAGGACAAGAATTTCTAAGACTACTCCATAAAGCTGTGACTATTTAGCCTGGAGAAGAGAACGTTTGTGACAGGGGTTTGTATATAAATCTCTGAAGGGAGGGTGAGAAGAAGATACAGTCAAACACTTTCCAGTGGTGCTAAATGACAAGATCACAAGTGGGCACAGACTGATAGACAGGAGATTCTATATGAACAGGATTCTATATGTCAGGATTACTAAGCACTAGCACAGTTTGCCAGAGAGATGTTGAAATCTGAGTCCTTGAAGACACGTGGAAGCTGACTAGACCCAGTCCTAGGTAGCCTGCTCTAGGTGCTCCTGCTTTAGCAGGAGCTGGGTCTCCAGAGGCCTCTTTCAGCCTCAATGATTTTGTGAGTCTTTGATTTCACTTTACAGTTAAAGAATCAGTAGGAAAATCCTCTTTTGGGGGCTGCTCAACGTACACAATAACCTTTCAGTACAGCAGTATTCATCGGTTGGCTTATTGTGATTGTCTTTTAACATGTGAACTATTAAGACACCAAAATTGGCTCTGTTGTTTCATGACAGCTGATCTCTCAAATATTTCTGGAATACCAGCAACCAAGCTGGTGAACATATGTACCAAGTAAGTGTTTACTGTGGCCACAAAGATTCATTTGGGCTTTGAATGCAAGACTTAGGGTTGAATAAAAACCATAGGTGTGGTAGGTCTGCCTTCAGCATCCTTTAGGATGTTACAGGAATATGTGGACCGAAAGACAGAATGGAAAGAGCTTTGCCAAAGATCTTTGGATCACTCTAACTGAGAGACTACTTGGGGCTGTTTACTCCACACCAACTTAAAACCTGAACAGTTTATGATGGGACGAATAATCATTGGTATTACCCTTTGAGAATTTTCTGAATATATTTGTTGTTCCCTCATCCTTAACTTTGGTGATTATATAAT
This sequence comes from Cisticola juncidis, assembly GCA_013400215.1. NCBI lineage: Eukaryota > Metazoa > Chordata > Aves > Passeriformes > Cisticolidae > Cisticola > Cisticola juncidis. The sequence continues at coordinate 66,452 of VXBR01003732.1, forward strand.
CATGTCTGTTTAATAGCTGTGTACTTGAAATCATGAAAATCGTGAAAACCAGACCTGACAGATGCTCTTGAAGCAAAGAGATCCTCTTGAACCAAACAAAAAGAACCAGAGTCAGAATAGGAGTAGTTAATTAAAGCATTTATTGCTAGAAGTTGAATTTATCCAAGACAGTGAATAAATACCATATACATTTGACTAATAATTCTAGGTGAAAATTTGGATACAAATCCAGCATAAAAATGCACAGCAGATGCAGCTACTTATTAATTTTGCCAGATCATTAAGTTCTTTGCCTTGTGCTAAATGCTTTGCAAAAACATATAACACTAATGCTATTGTGATACACCCTGAAATGCAGAGGTTGTCAAAACAAATTTGTCTAGCTGAAGAAAGTATCAATGTAAAAGAATAAATAAATTTATTTTCTATCTTGAAACTGTCAGGAACCTTCTCTTTCTGCTGGTCACATCAGTTGACACAAATCACAAATGTTCTGACACATTGACTTTGCTTGTACCTAACCTCCTGATCAAATCTTATTTGCATGAAAGAACAAGGCTGTAAGGAATGAAAAATGCACTTTAGGCATAAAGTGCAACATTTGAAGTTTCAGATAGTACATCTTAATTCTTTTTGTTCCGTGCAAATGGAAGTTCAAAGAATTTGAAACTCTGCTAAGATACCAAATGGGAAATGACATTACCAACAACGTGAAGAGTAAGAGAAAAAAAAAAAACCCAGAGGTGATATTTCTAGTCAGGTGAATTTTAGTGAATGGTTGTTTAAACAGAACACGGTAAATAAAATCTGTCAAAAAAAAAAGCATCATATCTGAAATAAATATGTCATGCCACTTACTTCCCTGAGTGTGAATGGCACCTTAGAGTCCATATCTTCTGTATGTTTATCTCTCATGCTCTTGTTTTAGTAGCTATATAAACCCGTTACTAAGCAAAACAATGCTAATTGGTCAGAAGAGTTGCAGGGAATACCTGGTGTATGCAAGAATTCTTGGTATAATCTTGATTATCACACAAGTTAAATTGTAGTCTGATTTGAACAGAGACAATGAATTTAATATTCATATAAAGAGAAGGTCACAAGACAGTGTCACAAAAGACAGCTCTTCCATTGGAGTTGATAGCGTTTAACAGTTTTAGTTACCAGAAGAAATTAATTTCTGTCAAATGAGGACATATAGCAAGCAAATATTCCCAGTGGTTCTTGACCAGCTTTTGAGTTAAACAAACTGTACATAGAAAATAAATCATGTGCAAGTTTGTTGTTGTTGTTTTGTTTGGTATTTGTGCTTGGGGCCTGGGATTTTTGTTTGTTTGTTTGTTTGGGATTTTTTTATCTGACTTTTTTCAGCCATATTCAAAATGTTTAAGTAAAGAACTAGAACAATAGTATGTAGTAGAGCAGTATATTTATTATTTTATAGATCACAATAATTTCATATGATTCTTTCATTGGCAAAAGATACTATAGTAATTGACCCAAATCCTCATGTTTGTCAAATGCTGTTTTTTTCCAGAAAATTCTGAAAGAGATCGAAATACTGGAATCTGCAATTAAATCTTTTAAATACTGTTGGGAGCTATAAATGTGTTTCAGGAGGATCTACATTATATTGAATCCTGAGTGACAGATATCTCATTCAAGTACAGATGAAGATTCTGCATCTGAAGATTTGTTTAAAATGGATTTTAATTATATTTTAATGACATTAGCGAAATTTAAATATACTTTTTTGTGGTTTTTGTGGTGTGCCGTTTCTTATAGGCAAAAAGGGAGGCCAAACACAAATACAGAAGACCTGTTATGTGGTCCTTTTTTTTTTTCCTGAATGTATGACTCTTCTTTTTAAATTGTAATTGTATAAATGAAAGAAAAGCACACCAACTGTAATTCTAGCCAAATTACTCCAATTTCTGCTGTCATTTAGCTGTTTGAAGTCTCTCTTGGTGTTGGGTTTTTTTCATGTGTAAATCATTTACAGAAAAAATATTTTATATTAAGACAAGATTCCTGTTCTGTCACATCCTAAATATAACATTCAAATAACTTTTTCATTTTTCTTATTTCTTTCATTCTTTTCACTTACCTGGTTATGTAGTTCTTTGCTCAACTGTCATTCAATACATGGATTTTGGCAGTATAATTTCTGATTGCTGCTGACAGTACTTAAATTTCTCTTCTTCTGAATTTCTTATTTCAGGATGTTTCCTGTGCCCGACAGATGATGATCTCTGGAGCAGGAATCCATACTGAATTTGCTTTGCCATTGCATGGTGAGACCAGCCGAAAGAGGGGGAGGAGAAAACACTTAGTACTAATGAAAAGAAAGCAGTAAGAAGAAGATGACTCAATAAGTCAGAAAATATACTCGCTTTCATGTCATTAGATTCTTTATCTCTCTTTGGCAGAATTGTTTGCAAAAGTAAAAACAAGAAGAAGCCAAACAGACAGAAACAGACAGGGAAAAAAGAGGAAAATAATGACAAAAACCTCCCGTAGTAGATTACTGGGCAGATTACCTCTAGCTAAGTATTGCAACTAGGACTTTTTTCCAGGTAGGAGGATGGCCTTAGCAAGCTGTTCAGTGTAAACATATTGGCCATTATAGGCAGTGTTTGCTTTTTGTCTCTTCTGAAGCGAGGCACTGCTCCTTCTTCCCTCAGTGGCATGTTACTATCCATTTACTGAGATCCACTTTGGAGGATTAGTTCCGAAAGGCATGCTGATTTTCAACTCACACTGCAATGGGGTTGACCTTTTGAGTACTGTTTGTAGTGGAGTTTGCTCCTACGCAGGCCTTTTGGCATTTGAAATCCATGGGGATTTGGACAGATGCCTAACAACAGCAGAAGGGGTGTTATTTCTAGAGTATCCAGCCATCTCTGCTGCTAGCATTAGCCTAATTGTGACTTCCTCCAATTATATTTCTGTATAGTTGGCAGGAATGAACAACAATGTGTGCTTGAGACAGAAGTTAGAAATAGTTTGCCTAATTCTCTTCAATATGTAACTTCTTTAAAAAACCCTTTTCATGCTAATTTGTACAATACACTGTTGCTTTAAACTAGCCTCATCAAAGCAAACATGTCTTCACAGTTGGAGCCTGATACTGGATTGTCTCTAAACTGCTGCTTTCTGCAGTTTTTGTGAAGTTACGAAAACAACAATTTATGGGTCAGAGATGGCAGGAAACTCAAGAAAATGCAGAGCTCTCAGACTTGGCAGGAGGCAAGAAAGGTTAAATGATACAGGCTGGTCTCCTGTAATAGCTATGGAGTAAACTGACAAGTGTTTCTGAGTAAGAAGCTGCTGGTCATTTGGTTCAGCTCTGAGATGAGGGGGTGTCACCTGCCATGGAGATTGCTTGGGCTGCTCCTCTGCCAGGACCCCACTGCTAGGGGCTGACACTGCTCCTTGAGTGCATTTCTCTCTTCTTTCAAATAGTTTCTAAATCTAGAGACAGAACATTTTGAGAAACAACATTTTCTGCCAAGGAAGGAAGGAAAGGAGGGAGGAGGGCTAGAGGGAGGGCGGAAGGAAGGCATGGAAGGTGCAGAAGGAAGGAAGGCGTGGAAGGCACGGAAGGTGCGGAAGGTGCGGAAGGTGCGGAAGGAAGGGACGGAAGGCACGGAAGGCAGACAGGAAGGCAGGAAGGCAGGCAGGAAAGCAGGAAGGAAGGAAGGAAGGCAGACAGGAAGGCAGGAAGGCAGGAAGAAAGGAAGGAAGACAGGCAGGCAGGAAGGAAGTTGCTATAAGATACAAAATTAGAGCAATTCAAAACAAAGGAATATTTACAGAGGTGGACAACCAGGATGGTGAGAAATCTCAAGGGCAAGACTTACATGGAGTGGCTGAGCCCATTTGTTTTGTTTAGCTTGACAAGGAGAAAACTGAGAGATGACCCCATTGAACTTTACAGCTTCGTAAGGGGAAGTGGTTGAGGGGGGAGCTGGGAAATACTTATCTCGTTTCTGTAGTCACTAAAGGCTACAGGAGCACAAGGAAATTGAATTACAATGCATAGGTGAGATAAATAAATTCAAAGTTAGATGTTGCAAAACATGTTTGAATGTGTTAAGATTGTGCTTACCTGTTTATGATTGTATTCCCAGTTCTCAGTTTTCCAGCCCATTGTTGTATTCCCAGTTCTGGGCTCTGTAATCCCTATTTCCTGTATCCCAAGTTTCCCATCTCTCCTGCTGGGTGCCGCCTCCACTGCTCCCCACCTGTCCATCAAGCTGCTGATGGCCCAGCCCAATGCAAAGTCCTTAGAGCTCCCATGGTGCATTGCTCTCCTGGAAGTCCAATTAAGTCAAATAACAACTCCAAACAACGAGACAACACCAAATCTGAGCCCACAGAGGACACCACTAGGTCGGCCAGCCGTCAAGCTGTCTGCTAGAGTCTTCTGCTTCCTCACCATGACCTAAAGGCACTGGGAGAGAAAGACACCCCCTGGACCTCCCCAGCCAAAACAGGTATTTCTGGGAACTCCAGTGAGGAAGTAATCCCCGACTCTGCTGTGTGAGCAGCAGAATGGATTTCACCTCCTCCTCTGCAGTGTCCCCGTGGGAGCAGTGACGGTGTGCGCAGCGCCTCGAGCCCCCACCCCAAAGCTGTCCTCAAGAAAGGCACTTTAAAAAAGAAGAAGGTCTCCTTGCCCTGTTTTTAACATCAAGGAATGTCCAAAATTAAAAGTTCACTGAGAGGGATGTTGATCCATGGAACAAGTTACCCAGGGAAGTGGTCGTGGCACCAACCTTATTAAAATGTCTTCAAGGAGATTCTGGATGATTTTCTTAGTCACATGATTTTGTTTGAGATAGTTCTGCGAGGAGCAGGGTGTCAGACTTGATGATCCTTATCGGTTCCTTCCAATTTGAGATATTCTGTGATTGCACAGTTCTATTTCTAGCAACTTCCACAGATTATTTTGGAAGGGGGAAACAGGCCAGACCACAGCAAATGCTTTTTTATATCCCTTGTTCCCATTCACTCTCTCTTCTGTTTTGATTCATTATAATGTGCACTCCTGCTAATATTTCCTATTTCTACTAATAAGTTACTCACACTTGGTAGATATTTTTTCTGTTATTCCCTTTTCAGGCTATATATAGGTAGAAAACCAAGGTATATATGGTGTACATGGCATTAGCCAACTCTAGAAGAATTACTTGTACTGTGATTTTCACGCAGCCCATGTCAACTATACTGTTTCTACAGGGCACCTGGGCTTGGACAGATACAAAACACACCACCTGGCAATTCATGTCTAACATCATGACTAAAATGTAAGACCACGGTTTAAGAATGGTAAGTCCCAATATAGTGTTCCCACCAGCACTCACTTCCACTCCCTGTAGTAGGAAGTTCTTAAGTCAAAGGTCACAGGAACAATTTACTGGAAACAACAAGAGAAGAAAATAACAGCAATAATATTAATAAAAAATTGTACAAAGAGAGGCTGGTTTACATGTAAAGTGCTCACAAAGCCTGGGGCAGAAAAAAGCAATGGTGGCCAGATTTTATTGTCTCAACATGCGCATTGGGGTCTTTAAATCTATATAAGGCTTTTTCTTCATTCTTTGACTAATTTTTAATGACCCCTCCAAATTTTCTCCAGTTTTTCAGTGTATCTTTTATAAAAACAAGGGTATCAAAAATCCCTGTGGGACTCCAAGCCTGATACCTTAATGTCATACAAAGAAGTAAAAAGCCTTTTCCTACTTCCATTTCCAGTACCTATTAATACATCAAAGGACTACACTGACTTTTTTAGTCAAAACATTGCAAAGGAATCTTTGATTTTGTGACTTTTCCCTCCTTATTCTGAATTCTTTTTGTTATACCTGTAACCTTACAATTTTTCATACCAAAACCCTTTTAACTTCAAATACACCATCTTGAAAAAAGAAAGTGTATTGCTCTATCTTCATGTCCACATATGACATGAAGATATATAGATAGATATAGGTGATATAGATATAGATATAGATATAGATATAGATATAGATATAGATATAGATATAGATATAGATATAGATATAGATATAGATGATATAGATAGTATAGATATAGATATGTGTGTTTGTGTGTGTGTGTGTGTGTGTGTTTTTATAACACTGCAAACATTTGTTGTGCCAGACTATTCCTTTTCTTGCATCCTAATTACTGGCATGCCCCAAATACTTTTCTCTTACTAGAGATATTATTTTCAATGGTCCTATGAATCAGAATGATTTTAGGCAAAATTTAAAAAATGCATTTTTTTCCCCACTTCCATGTTAACATAGAAAAAAAAATGTTGCACAAAGCCTGAATGCTTCTCAGCATTTTCAGTTCTCCCAACCTTCACTGGACAGTAAGTCAAATGAAATATCCCTTCTCTGAGTGCTGCAAATGTTTAACTTTTTGTTGGAAACTGAAACTGCTTAGAACATAGCAAGAAATACAGTTACTAATTGAAAGCTTTAGGAGGACTTAAAGACTTAAATGCAAGTTTACACTTAGTGAACAATGTAGTGTATGATTTTTTTCGCTGTCTGTCGTGCTACAAAAGGTAGTAGCAAATGTATTCCATGTCATGCCAGCTCTCAATGTGAAAACATATGTTTCTCCAGTGTAAAAAGCCAATAACATTTAAATTCTTTGCTATCTGAATTTTTCCTTCTATGGCTTTATGAGTTTTATCTCTGAAGCATACTGCTCCTTATGGACAGATTTCAAATTCTTATTCTCCTGGAGATATTTCCTGTGTTCTGCTTTCATTCAAGTATTATGTTAGACATATAATGAGTATTGTTTCTCATTTAAATGAGTTGATTTTCCTTACTTGTAGATCTTTCTAATTTTTAATTGATTGTTTCCCTGACACTGTCTACTGTCAATTTCACTGGCCTTGCTTGGGTATAGGAGAGTAGGGAGGAAGAGAATGGGTTAGCCTACAGTTTTTCTTGACCATGGATGCTCACTCTACTCTGAAATTTATTATATAGGCATGGCACAGTTATCTTCCTCCAGAAACGCATAGGTAAGTGATGAAATTGTGTAAAAATCTCAATTTCCTAGAATACTCTCATTCTCCTTGCAAGGAGTAACATAAATAATTCTTTGTGGGTTTTTTTAGTCAAATCCTATGGCATCTTGCATAGATTAACTGAAGGCAATTTATATATAGCTGATTTTCACATCCCCTACAGCTTTGTGCTGAAAAAGTTTAAGTGCTTCCTTTTAGGAGACTGTGGTCAGTTATTCATTTTTCAGTTTATCTTTTGGTATTTTGAGGCCTTAGTTGATAATGTTAAATAGTATTTATTTTATGGTTTTCTGTGACTCTACCACACTAAGAATAAGTTAATGGTTTTAAATAAATAGAAAACTACTTGACCAAAAGCCACATTTGTTAAAGTTACTAAGAAGTTTACTTTTGCCCTTGTTCTGTATTGAAGCAAGAATCTCCACCAAAGTATGGGGAATAAAAAAAGGAAGCTGGAAACACAATGTTCTCAGCTAAATATTCCACAGGAATATTGATCTACTTCAGGAGTCTGTAAATAAACCTATTGCCACAGTAGTGTCAGTAATACATTGGGTGCCCAATAACCAGCTATGCATAGATTTAATTAAAAAACATCTCAGTGTCACAACAGATGCCCAGTTTGAGGTCAACACAGTGAAGAGATTCAAAATGTTCTGGAAAAGTTCAATAAGACCCTATCACCTGATCTCCCTGGGAGTAATTAATAAACAGTAATCTGCATAGGCCAAGAATTTACTACACAGAGCATAGCTAATCAAGGTTAGGTTGTTGAAAAGATAAACGTGAATGGTGAGCAAATGTCTCAATTCTCTTTCTTATCTATGTATTTCTAAATAGTTACATACTATATCATTAAAATATGCCCCAATCTGGGCTTCTTTGCTACTGGAATTTTTCTGGTAGTGTTCCTCAAGAGGTAGGTTCTCAATGGATATTCTTTTTACTTATAGTCGCAGTAAAATTAGGCTTTCACATTTCTTTTGGGTTTATGTATACTTAATATATAAGTAGTTATATATTAAATAAACATTCTCGAACTTGGAGTTATACCTCTTCTCTTCATGTAGGCTCTGTAGTTTTTTTCTCAGCTGATCAGGTGATCTCTTTCTGCTTCTGTTTCTTTCTCGTGAAAAAAACCCTGTGATTTCCTTTAGCACAGTGGACTTTCTATTCCTCATGAAGTGACATTGTGCCTTTTCAACCCTGTTGTGGAATTAAAAGATAAGACTGTGGTGTAGTTTCTTCACGATGGTCTGAGTTCAAGGAAATGAAAGGAGACAACCCGCCCCCCCAACAAACAACAACCCCTCTTCCAGAATTTCAAATATGTTGAAGCTCAGAGACTCCAATTGAACTATGTAACATTTTTCTTTTGACTTAAGGTTTGTATAATTTAGTACTTCCAAGGGTAGAAAATGACATTTATTCATTTACAAGGGAAAGATGAGCTAGTTTTCAGCTCTACTAGATGTGAATTTGGTTTAAAAATATAAATGATACTAAAAATTCACAAGGCAACATACTCTGTTTCTATCTACTGTAATCTAGTATATGGATTGGATCAAATCAATACTAGTATTTACAAGCTCAGGTAAAGTAACAGGAGGAGTCAGTGCCTTGTATAGCTCTGAAGAGTGAAAGGATCTTTTCAATGCTGTTGGAACAGTCCTAACACAGTTCATTTTCCCCTACTTCCCATCGAAGGTCACACCAAAGAACACAGACCAGAAATGCTTAGCACAGCCATTGCATCCTGTAGCACAATGTCTTGGTTTGGAAGATTGTCACACTAATTGACTAACCCCCTACAAACATATCCTCTGTGCACCTCTCCTTGTTTCATGAGAGAGTGATATTTTTCCCAGAGAAATGTTATACTCTGGAAAACAGTCCTAATCTCCAGTCATTATTTCTCGTCTGACTTTTCCTGTGCAACATGAACCACCATTGCTGTACTCCCTCTCAAACACTGTTAGGCAGCTTTTTAAAGAAGACATTTCAAACCATCAAGCTTATGTGGCCTGCCAGCACAATTCTAGCTGCACATGAAAGCAGGGACCAATCAACCTGACTAGTGTAAACTAGCTTTTGCCAGCTGAGAATCTATCCCAGCACACTTAAAATCCTTCTGTACTTTCAAATAAGCAGAATAATATTTTATCAAATTGAAAGTATTTCTGCTGCACCACTAATAAAACCAAGAGAAGTGGCACAGTTTTGAGGGAAGGGGCATCTATGAAAAGCATCATAGATGGGGGACTCAATGGGACATTAACATACAAATAAAGAACTGCATATTTACTTGCTGATTCATTATGTGTCATTTTAGGGTGAAAAATCCCAAACAATGCAGTTTAATTTTTATTTTACTATTACATTAAAATAATCCATGATAGTGCTCAGAATTTTCAGATTCCAGATGATCTCCACGTAATCTGTCCATGCAGATGTACACATTCCTAACAACAATACATATTTATATTATGAAATTACAATCCTTGGATTTGAATATAACGAAGAGAAATGTCTGTCTGCTGATTTTATACCCTCTGTTTACTATCAAACTTCCTGATTAGAACTGTTTTGACAATTGATTAACAACTGAAAAACACAAAGAGGAGGTAGCAAAAAATTTTATTCAGATAAGTGGTATTGTATAGTAAAATAAATTCTGACACAAGACATAGAAAGCACAGCAATTTATCAAGTTAATAAAAGAAAATACTCAATACTCATCTCCTAATGAAAAATTAATCTCACATCACATAGATCAAGTACTATTTTCAGCATAATGACAAAGTCAGCATTCTTGAAAAGATAAAAAATAAAGTTAAAAGAAATCAAGAACACATGGGTTATTTACTAACTATACATAAAGCTAGGTCAGAACATGCAGAAATATGTCAAATGAAAGCATCAGTATGAAGGATTTTATTTCTGCTCCATTTTATCTCATTGGTGTGCTTCATTTATTTTTGGTTAAATGGTTGTTGTGGTGGGATTTTCTCTACCTGCCATTCCTTTGTTATATAAAACATCTAGCATATTTCACTAGAAGAGCCCTATTTGAAAGACAAAATAGCTGAGCAATTGCAGCTTATTCTATTGTGCTCCAGGGTGTAGCTGAAGCCTGGAAGCTTTCTTTAAAGTCTTTATATTGAGAATGTTGTTGAGCATCTCTTGAAGTAAAGAAATAATGATGGCTTGTTCTGTTTCTGTTCCAATATCAATGTCTTTTCGATAACAGACTATATTTTCATTCTTTTTGTCATGTCTTCATAATGATTAATAATGTACATCTCAGAAAATCAAACAATATATTTATAAGAAGAAAAGCACAATTTGATTAGCTGCACAAGAAGACAATGCTTCCAATTTTTTGGTGGGGGGGGAGGGCAGTGAAATTCTGATTTCATAGAGACAAAAAGACTGCAGAAACATATCTATAGTAGGATTAGGTTGGAACATGGATAAAAGTGGTTTTTTACATTGCATCATGCCTCCATGAATAGCACTGACACTAATGACATTTAATAGTGACAACAGAGTAACAGGTCATATAACATTTTTATAAGCTATTTAAATTTATTTGCAGAGAGTTTTTACAAAAAAAAATGTTTTTTACAATGTGATTGCAGAAATGACCAGGGTACTTGTGTTGTACAGAGAAGGGAAGGCAGTAGAAGTCTTCAAGCACTTTCTTTTATGAAAATGGCCTACTGGTATCATACATTAATATTAACAAAGAAAAGTAATGCTTGGCACTGAATTCTGTTCACTTTAACAGTGCTTAAATTTTTTTTAAAGTGAGTGAAGTGATTATTTCCATTTCACAGATTCAAGAAAAGAGTGGTTTTAAATAAATGGAAAACTACTTGACCAAAAGCCACAGTTTTTAAAGTTACTAACAGGTTTACTTTTGCCCTTGTTCTGGATTGAAGAAAAGCGACAAAACTTAAGCAACTTGACCAAAATGCCAATGTCCAGAGGACTCCAGAAAGGTGCTGGCACATTCAAGGACTATCACCTTGAATATGGCTTTTGGGAGAGAGACAAGTAAAAAATATGCCTTCAGGTATTGGATCCCTAGGACATCTTCAACAACAGTTTTTATTTTGAAAAATACAGTAATATCCACTCTTTTGAAACTTGTACCTGAGAGTAAGCACCAAAACCATCTAGCTGAGTTGGTAAGAACTGTCCAGGTGGAAGCAGAAAGGGAATACTAAAACTCAATCTGAGAACAGACACGTCCCTTGAATGAAAAAAACCTCTTCTTGGGCTTCTGCAAGGACCATACCAAAACTGGTTGTCTGTCTCCTAAAACCAGAGCAGGTTTTAGCTTAACATCTCATGGCTTTACAGGTTCTGTTTTACAGAGCTGTTTTTTCAGAATGGATAGCATTCCCTCTGAAAATTTTCTGGTCACTGATTAACCCTTTTTTTTTTTTTTGCTTCAAATGAATGCACAAAGAGGCACAACACAAGCTTTGAAAGAAAGTATCTTTAGGTGCTGGCTAGCAGCCTCTAAGGGAAGTAATTATAGGACATGCAAAGAACAGCTAATCTGTAGAAGAGAGATACGCATTTTGTTAATTTCTAACATGTTTTGTTAATTTCTAAGCATGCAGTTATATCTCTTTTCTGTAACCTGAAGTTACTGAACTGGAAGCCAGGGCCTGAAATAATCAGTGAAATAATGTCACTGAAATTATCTGCCCTCCCAGCAGGAGTTAAGGATGGTGAGTCAAGGGCAGGCAGCTGCCAGTGCTCCTTTGCCCTTTTAAGTTTCAGCCCTGCCACTGAGATCACTGAGGTCCCACCTCATCTCTTCTCCTTGAAATCACCTTTCAGAATATTTGTGCATGCACTCTTTCCCTGTCAGACAGAGTTAAAATCATAGCTTCATCAATCCACACAGAAAACACATTTTCATTTAAAAACCTTTCCTGACCAATGTGGTTTCAATTCCAAGCGTACAGCTGGTGGCATTCCCAGAGCATTGGATTACTTTCAGCATTTGGAAGTGGAGTCCACCTGGGAGGTCTAAGGGGAGTCTGATCAGTGAGATCTGATACCCAGACTTCAAGCTTCAGAAATTTTGATTGCCATTACCTCAGTAGTCAAGGACCAGTTTCTTGTAAGTGACTGCTGGATTTATAGCTTTCAGTCCTCAGTGAATAAATTATGAATTTTTACACTTGGCAGGATGTTTTGGAATATTTCCATTTACTTTCATCTATTCTAAAATACCAATTTAACATAATGGCTAAAAAGATCAGTGCATTGTCTTCTTAAATATACCCAGGTGTTAGCCTCCACAAAGCATTTAACTTCAATTGGTGCTAAAAACCAAATTGACCTAGAAGGACATATCAGGATTTGTAAAGAAATATATGCTAAATTACTTCAGGGAACTGAATTTGGAGCTCAGCTCAAACAGCAATTTTCTCTATTGGCTGTGGCATAAAGAGACATCCGCTTCCTTTATAACATATGCTCTTCAGGATGACCTTTGGCAAGTTTCATTGGATCATGTGAGTGCTGTAAAAGACAGTGACAGCCATAAATAAACAAAGAAATCCCTGAAGGTATTTTATTTTAAAATTTTCTTTCTGTAGATTAACAGTGTTCAAGATACTGATACACACACTGAATATTCCTTGAACTGTATATCAGTGCATGATTATTTACATGCAGGAATCTATCCAAATTCCAATTACTTCATTGTGAATGACAAAAGGAAATACACCCATTTTTCTTGGTCAACCTGTGAGATATTTTTGGTGATCACTTCATTTTGCAGAGAAGCAATTTCACAAGCTGGTCTACATTACTGTTTGTATAGCTTCCAGACTATAGCAACACACCAACCTGCAGTTTTGCTGAACATTTCTTGGAATTTCTTGATCATCTATAATGGTTTCAAATGCAGAAGCAGCTAACAGGTCCTGGTGGAAACCCCAAGAGCTATTTTGACCTTGCAATGATGTTTACTTTAATAAGAGATAAGTACCATTCTAACTATTGCTATTTTTTCTAAATGATGTTATATTTTCATTTTAAAACCTGCTTGCATGGGCTTAAAATAAAGTGAAGAAAGTCATACTCAGAGCTTAATTTTGACTGAATTTAGCAACTTCTGTACTGGAACAGATGAGATTATTTGAAATGACACTTTACAAAATCCCATGCCAAACTCTTACCATTTATAACTCTTTGTTTGAATATGTACAGATTTGGCTTGTAATTCTGCTACAGAAAGACAGTGGGTTTCTGTTCAGTGGGTTTAGAGATGTATGGAAATTGTATTATGACAGCTAGTCCTGATGTTCATTTGGAATAGAGATTCACATGGAGAATACAGAAATTTGTATTTCCTTTGGAAGACTAGCACAGGCTCAATATTACACAGAAATGCTATAGGGCTTAGAAACTCTGAGGAAACCTCATCTGTGACCATTTACCCCTTGTAAGCAACAGAGCAGGATTTCTCTGTAGCTTTTGAAAGCATATAGTGGCAAGACAAGAAGGAATGACTTTAAAGTGGAAAAGGATATATATATGGAAGAAATTCATTACTGTGAGGATGCTGAGGCACTGGAACAGATTGTCTGGAGAAGTTGTGGATGCCCCATCACTGGAAGTGTTCAAAACAGGCTGGATAGGGTTTTGAGTAACCTTGTCTGATGGAAGGTGTCCGTGCCCATGGCAGGGGAGTTGGGATGTAGTGTTCTTTATTATTGCTTCCAACCCAGGCCATTCTAGGATTCTAGGATTTATGCTAATAACCGTCTGCCGTTGTAGATTTGCAGCTGAGGAGATACAGTACCAGGCCTGAGCTACAGATCAGGTGTGCTGCATTCATAGCCAACACACTGGTGCTTGTTCCCATCCTTCCCTAGATGTCTTCTGTATGAGAAAACTACTGCACTGTAGTATACTGATAACTTTAACTTGATCACAGTAAGTTCCAAATTAAATAACAAAGCCATTTGACATCTACCTTGCCCTCTCTGATCTCTCTCTCTCACAAGTAGTTTTCATCTCAAAACATATCAACAATAAGTCAAGTCTTTTTCTGCCAAGGGGAGATATGTTTTCCCATTGTGGTGGTTTTAACTCAGTTGGATGAGTATTTTTAGATACAACTTAGAGAAACATTACAAAGCTCCTAACATTATTTAATTGCCTTGGAGAGAAGTAAATATTAGAAGGTGTAAAGGTCATTCATATGTTAAAAAAATTCTATGATTCCAAGGAGTACTTGTAAAACCTAAGTGCAATAAACTATTCCAGGTCCCAAACTTCCAAAAGGACTTGACTTTCAGATTGCTATGATTTGTGGTTCCTATTCCCATCATTACCAGGAAACAGAAGAAAAGCTTAAAAAAGAGAATGCTTTAGTGGAATATCAGACAATGTTTTCTGTGTTGTACAGCTTGGCTGTGAAACACAAGTCAAGCAAATCTGTAAAGTGATTTATTTCAAAATTTGATGGAAGACAAAGGGTAAACACATTTTATTTGGGATGCAAGTGAAATAATAGATATCATTCACTCCCAGTATCTGTAGCCAACATTATATTCTGATCTTCAGAGTGTATATGTATTACATAAAATTGTGAGTCATCCACTACATCACTTGCACTGGGCAAAGATCTTCTCGTGAAGATTTCTCAGATGAGGTTTTAGATCAGGTGCTAGTGAGGAGACCAAGAAAAGCAGTTTCTTTTTTGATAACTGAAGAAAATTAACGCATTAGTGATGCAGGACTCTGGTGACATTTCTTTGGTAATTAATCTCAAATCTTCTCTGACCCCATAGTTTGGTGCAGGGATATCCAAGGTCAGAGCAATGAAGACTTGTGCCTGTTTTGCTAGAGAGAAAAAGCAATCCTTAGCTTGCAAAAGAAAATTCATAGTATTTCATAAGTTTCCTCAATTCCAATTAACTTTGAAAACATTGGGACAATTTTCTCTTGCTAAGAAACATGCATACAGAAATAACCTAAGGAAGGAAGTCAGAGTTAACATATATTTCATGGATGGCATCCAAAAAATACAGGAAGAACAAACATGTACAGGAAAATTATAACTGGGAGGATTGGACGGAGGCAGGGCATGAAATAATTCTGTTTTCATATGCTGCTACAAAAGGTAAACAAGCAAGCAAATGTGCTCTTGTGTCTGTAGAGAGATGTGTTACAGCTGGAGCACTCATCATCACAATGTTTGTATGCTGAATGGTTTTGCCTCTGTGCATGTGAAGCATCATTATGCAGTGGAGGTATTGAGGATCTGGGATATTAATTCAGGCATCTAGAGAGAAAAAAAGACATTAGAAATTCTATTAACTGGCTGATGACGTTAATTTTCATTTTGAAGAGAAATAATGGCAACTGACAAACACTGTGAAGAAAAGCTGTACTCAGCCCAGATCCTGCACAGGAAAAAACACCCAACATATTTCTGTAACAAAGATTATTTGGAGCTCCTGACCCGCCTTTGTCCCTAAGGAAGGTCATGGAGAGCAGAACCAAGTTGTGTCTTGCTTACTTGCTGCTCCACTCCAACTACAATTTCTGCTTTTGCATTTCCCTATGATCCTGCAGGATTAAGACAAATTGCTACAAAATAAGAGCTATCTGTTCAAGTACTCATGGAGTGGCAAGGATCCCTGTAATCTTGATATGATAGTTTGACCAGATACATCTGTATCCATTTACCCTGTATTATTTTTTTTCAATGACATGCCTAAGGAAGAGGGCAAGGACAGGTTGAACATACCAGAGTATTTCACACTGTCATCCATTGCTGTAAAAAGTGAGGTAGTCAGGGCAAGTCACTGGCTCTGCTTTGAGCTGAATTCAGTATGTATGTTACACAAGACTTGAGCTGCCTGAGGGTTTGAGGAGCTCAGGCTGTCCTCCACACAAACCCAAATCTCGGGCACCACCCTGGTCACAGTGAATTAAGTAGCACAGACCATATGGTGATCTGCCACAGAAATTTCCCCTCCAAAACTGACCTACTAATTTACTTTAAAATGCTCACAAGGACAGGCAATGTTTCACAGAAGTTGTTTGAAATGTCCTCTTGAACCTAAGAAGTAAAAAGACATTACACTGACTTAGATAATCTATCTGCCTGTCTCAAAGAAAGACTGCAAATGTCACTTAGAAATGTATTACCTATGCTGATCTAATACATTCAGAATTTAGACAAGTGGGATTTCAGCTCTGTTTGTGTCCCCAGAACTTCCTGGTTGAGCAACTACCAGAGCTCCATCCAGTATGCAGCTCAGCCTGAGGTTCTGTGCCCTTTTTGCTAGCTCTGTTATACCCAGGGCTAAGATGCTGCATTCATCTCAGTACTAAAGAGTGCTGACCCTGGGCAGCCATCCCTAACCAGTTTTTAAATAATCAGACTGACAAGCAACATTTTTGAGATCTCTATTTACCAGCAAGCCTGTCACCACTTTGCAGTAGTGATTGCTTCCTCCAGCTACACCACATATTTGGGACACTTCAAAAACCTGAAGATGGAATTCATTTGGACAGTTTGGCAGCATACATATCTCATAGGGATTCACTTTAAAGGGATGGCAAGGGGGGGAATATGCTTTTATCATTTTTTTAAGGTTAATCTTGAGATAAAGAAACCCTTCCAAAGCATATCCCCTCCCACATTCACCTCATAATCCAACCCTATCCCTTATCCCCCAGCTAAACAAGGCACCAGGCAGAGACAGGAGTCAGCTGTGGAGTTTAAACATCCTGCTTTGGTCTTCTCCCAAACCTGTGCATGATTTACTGCTCCACATGGATCCTTAAAACTTTGGGAGGCCTAATGAGATTAATCCAAGGGTAAAGAGCTGGGTGATGTCATCAAGAGAATTCTTCCAGTCCATTTTCAAAGTTTTAGAGAATCTAGAGGGGTCCCAGTCAACTGCAAGTTTGCTAATGTGATAATTTTCAAGACAGGCAAGAAAGACGACCTTGGAAATCGCCATGTCTTTAAATCACAAGAGTTCAGGAAATGGCCTAACTCAAGTCATGTATTCCACAGATCAGACATCTCTCTAACTTTACTGGCATGTAACTTTAGCTAATAATCATTAAAAAATAAATTTTAATATTTTTACATCTTTTGAATGTGTACTAAGTCCATACAATACATAAATCTTTGAAAATACTTGAATTAAGATTTTGATCAAGTGAACACCATGGAAACTGAGGAACCTAACATTTTTTTGGAAATATACCTTTTTTGTTTGGACTGCAGGGAGTTCATTCGCAAACTCTGGGATGCACCACCACTGGGATTTCAAACCTCAGGTACAGATCTCAGCAGCTCATTAGCTGTGGGATGGCACTAGAAATTTGGCCGGAGACTACTGGCACAAAATAGTATTTAACAGTTTGCCAACACCTTGGTGAGGGCTTGAAGGACATCGATGGCATTTGAAAAATGGCAGGGACGAATAGGAACATTTTGCACTCACTAACTGCAGCTCAGACATCTGCTGTGTTGAGATGCAGTTTAACACAGCAGAGAATAGGAAGAGCAGAAAAGTCCATTAAAAACTTTAAAGCTGATTTCTTTCAGGATGTAGCTGGCATTTACTGATTATCAAAACAGATTCTGAGTGCTTTCTGTTTTTGTTGTCATGGAGCTAGCCAGAGAGAAAGAGCTATGGTTCATAGTCCTTACCCACATTCCCACAAACGTGAACCATACCCTATATGTGCAAAGTAAATTCTGTCTTCATCAAGAATATTAGGTGTTAAGGTGATGAACAGATATTTTCAGATGTTATATTATTAGTTTTTTGCTGAGTATTATAGAGCTGAAAAGACGAGAGCAATCAAAAAACTGTCTACAGGTGTTCAAATAAGAGTTAGACGAGAGCAATCGAAAAACTGTCTACAGGTGTTCAAATAAGAGTTAGGAATACCTGTGTTTATCAGGGTCAAGAAAAAGACTATGTAGCCTGATATTCCAAGGCTGCAGGTGCTTCTGCTACAAGAATACCCCAGTACAATATGTGGCATGCTTAGAAGCAAGTGGCTTAATAGATTTTGCTGCTGAGTGTATCAAGCAGAAATTAACCAGCGGTCTGGGTGACACATCTCTGGAGCTCTAGTGCTTAGCTATCTGACTGAACAACAGAAACATGAAAATGGTGGTCTCCCTAGCAACAAACATAATTATGCCTTTGCCTGAAAAAATACCTCTAAGATTCAGGGCTAAGGCATATCACTACTAATGCTGAACGTTTCATTTTAACGTAGCTGACATTCAGCACTTTCTTTTAATAAGCAGCAGCCTCGTAAGTAAGCCTCGGCAGATGATCAAGGCTCAGAATTCTGCAGTAAACTGAGATAATAAGAGATCTACTGTAAAGTTCTAGTGATAGAGTTGAAGTTTTAGTAAGTATTCAAGGCAGGTGATGTGGCGGTCTGGTCTAGCAGAAGGGGAGTTGCAATGAGATGAGCCTTAAGGTCCAGACTATTGTATGATTCTCTTGATTCTTTGGACATCTTCCTTCACTGATAAGAAATAAATACAGACACAATGATACATCATTAATGTCCCTGGAAACCTCAGAACTTAACTCTAACACATAGTTAGCATTACATTTAGTTGTATTTATTGAAGACCTTTGTGCTTCTAGGAGTTCTGTTTCTTTTCTTATCCAAAGGACGTAACTGTCCTTCAGCTTCCTGTCTGAAACTCAGTTTTCTCTGACTTTTGTGAATGTTACTGTGTTGTAATGATAAGTTCTCGGGGTTGATGTTCCCCGAGATTCTGCTCGGGGCGGCCGTTCCCCGAGGCAGTGGGGTCTTCCCCCAGGGTTGCTGTTCCCTGGGGATTTCCCTGGGGTTGCTGTTCCCCAAGTTAATAAGGTTTTTAGTCTTCTTTTTTAGTCTTCTTTTTGCCCTGAGTGTTTCACACTGAAGGCAGAGACGACAAGTTGAGTCCAGCAGTTCGTGTTATCAGAGTTGTTTATTCTAAATTATCTATCAGTTCTTGTTCAGCTTTGCAAGGCATCCCCAGCAGAGCAGGACACGCGGCTGTACTGGGGCGGATCAGAGATCCCCGCACTTTATCTATGGTATCTCCGACCCAACCACTGTCCAAGACGTATTTGTTGTTTACAAAATCTTACCAATACCAACTTCCTACGCTAACATGTCAATTCTATTCTAAACCAATCTCTAAAGTCCAAATCAGCAAAAGATGGGGGATGAGAGCAAGAACAACGAGGCTGGGAGCCACTCCCCTATTCCTCCATCTTGTCCCTTCAGCCCCATATACTAAGAATCCTACTTTCTATATTTATATTCTATAACAAACTACTATTTATTTCTAAATTCTTAGGATCTGTGATTCCTCCTAGATGTGAGTATTCATTCCCATAGACAGAAGCCAGAATCAGAGTCCTCCTAGGCTCTGTAGGAGGCTGGCTGACCCCCCTGTACAAATCCCAGACCCCCCTATACAGCCTCCAGATTCTCCAAGGCTGTCAGAGAGATATCCTAGACTCCAACAATAACCAAGAGCATTTGAAGCATGTGGTGTATTGTTAACTTACAATCTGTACTTTGTCTCCTATCCTATGACCTTTTTAACTAACAAGCTTCAAACAGCTACAGTTTAAAAAATAGCAGTGAAGTGATCTATGCTACATCTTAGGATTCTGACTCTCAGAAGTCATCATGGAAGATTCTTATTTTAATACATTCTAAGAGCTGCTGCAATATCCTTTTTCCGTACCCCAACACAGGTCCAAACTATCTGACAAAGTGTTGGGAGACATCCATCCACCACATTCAGGTGAATTAAGATGTTAATTTCCACCACCTCCTGTTGTTGCTCTCCACATTTTATTGTTCTTCTAATCTGGAAACAGTTTTTCTGGTCTGGAAAAAACACTGCAGGCATAAAGCTTTGGACAGCATTTAGTAAGAGGCCACTTTTCTGTTTCTTGCAACTGTTTTTTTGGCTAGTGCCCTGGCCATACAGCCAGAGACGACTGCACTGTATAAACAGTGTGAGGCACACAGCAAAAAGAAGGCATTCACATTTTAAAGATGTCAGAAACGTTCCCAATTAGTCTTCAGAGCAAGGTCTGCTGTACAGCAGCATCCCTCCATTGGTGTAAACTGCAGTGAGTTAGTGTAAACTGAGGTATAAAACTGAGCATGGTGAACAAAATCAAACACAATCAAGGGTTTGCAGGCATTTGGGATGATCCATTTGCAGAACAACACAATATAAGCATACTATGAGACAGGAAGATTGTAAAATACTATGTATTATTAGAAAAGCATTCAAATCTTCTTGGTTCCTGCATAACCTACATACAATATAAATATATGTAGATGAAAGCTATTCAATAATTGCCAGTAATTACCACAATTACCTTCCCTGCAGACTGCAACTGCCTGCTTGAGGAGATATTTGCGAATCAGTTTGGACTATTTAAAAAAAATCTATATTTTTCTTTATTCCTTCATTTTTTTGTTTTCCATAGGAAAGTATCTCTCTACTTATCTCTTTTCCTTTGAATTGATTTGATAAGTTTGTCAATACAAGTGCACACAGCTGTAGTTGAGGAGCATCTGAGAGGCATGTCTGTGCCAGTTGATGAAAAGGGGAATTAAATACATTATGAAAAGGCAAAGTAATTGAAGCTGCCAAAGCTTTGACTATACAAGCTTTGATTTTCAGCTCATAGTACCAGACTAAACTGACAGGATCAGAGCACTTCTTGTTTGCTTTTAGTGGGGGAGAGCAGGGAGAAGAGATCAACCTATGCAGATTGGAGCTAAATGGCAAGTTTGTAAGAATGAAATGCACATCTACCACCAAACTATTTAAATAATAGATTGTAAGTGCCTTTCAAATAATCTGGTATAGCAAAAGGTCTCCTAAAGGTTACATCATACTTACAGCTGAAAATTTCTATTGTCACCTTCAATGCAAATTTCTTTTGGTGGTGTGTAGTTCAGCGTGAGCCTCTCTCTCTTCTCTGTGTATCCAGGATAAATTAGGAGGCACTGCAGAGATTGCAGAGAATTGCAGAGATCTTAGATTTCCAAAGCATGTTTCCTCAACTGTAAAACTGAATTACAACACTTGCCTGCCTACAAAAAGACAGCTTTTCTGTGAAGTCTTCCAGGCAGGGTGTGATGACTACATGACACTGCATGCAACACTGAACTGCTACATCTTGCCGTAAAAAGAAGTTCTTAGCTGGCACAGAGCATGGACTGGATGTTATTTATAACCTTTTATCATCTTGAGTAGTCATTTTTCATGTGAGACCATTCCCTCTCCAGCCAAACCTGAGCATCTGTCTATTTATTTAGGCTGGTTTCATGCAGATTGCACGCTGCTGCTGGGAAAGTCTTTGCTGAAGGCTTTCAGTGTTTCAGAGGGTTTCTTTCTGCCTAAGCTGGGTGTTACAATTAGAAGAGAGAATCTTTCTTAAACACCAAATAATTTTAAACACAATCACCAAAGCGTGCTCCTCACTAGAAACTGATGCCTTTCTGGTCTGTAATTTCCTTTTCCAGCAGCACTGTCAGTGGAATTATATGTTTATTAGTTACTTCATGAGCTTGCTCATCTGAAAGCAACTTAAAAATGTTCCTGCAGCTGAGCAAATTTGAAAGTGGACCTTGTAATATTCTGCATATAGAATACAGCACTTTATCAAGAACTTAGTAAACAGACAAGTACAAGAAGCCCCAAAAATGTGGTTATTACACATCACCCAGATCAAAAGTTAACAAATTATCCATTTATTGTTACTTTTCATATTCCATTGGCAGTAATAATAGGTCATAATGAGTATGACTACAAAACAAAGTGGTGGTCAGAGAAACATTGCTAATTTATTTGTTAAAAGTATAGCCTAACACATGATTGAGAGAGTTGCTATACTATCTCCTCCCCCTAAGGAGATGCCAGGTTAAACCTACATTTTTATTATTCCCCCAATACAAATTTCATCACCCTTACAATCCTGACCCAAACCCTTTCCTTGTCAAATCTCCTGGAGTAAAGGTCCTGGAATAAAGGTCAGAATTGTGCAAAGTGCGTTCAAAAATTCAAAGATGGAGTAATGCCTGCAGAGTGGCATAGAACTCTGCTATCAGTGCTACGGTTTGCAAGTCTCTGCTTTGCTACACTGTATAAAAAAAGTCAGGTATCCAAGAATGACTATACTTGGGGCTGATCTCCCCCTGAATCTTTGCTGGACACCCTCCCTAAAGATTTCTACCCTTGACCAAACAGTCCTCTGTCACCTGAACAAGCAGAGCTGAGGAAGCTTCTAAAACGTCAGTGACATATATAAATAGGTAGGTCAGTAAGTAGCTATACTACAGAGACTTCAAGGCAATTGCTAAAATAGTCACTACAGCTTCAGCTGGTGAAATAAATCCCTACCTCTTTTGTCTTACAACAGTATTTATAGGCACTGGTTTCCTGCTATGACTAATACTTACAGTGAAAAGTACTTTGCAGACTATAACTAGTACAGACCAGCTGAATTTTCTTAACCCTATAGCTGAATGTGACAATTTTGATTTATTTAATTTTTTAAATTTTCTTTTATCTTTGCAGAGTGTCAGAGTTTTTTGCAAATATTTAACCTTTTTTTTTTTGAGTGTAACATATTCCAGTAATTTGTTGTCCTAAAATTATGTATTCTAAAAGAATTTATATGAAAATTAAGTACTAAATGATCATATTGATCATATGTCATCGTACCATATGTTTAAATGCTCATGGTTTCCGAGTTTGACATTTTTTTTAGTACTGATTAAGATTCTTGGCTTAAATAAGGAGGTAGATTGTAGTTACAGAGATCCCTAATTAAAGTAAGGTATCTGGAAAGGTTTCCTGATATTGTCAAGATTTATTTCCTTTGTCCGTGTCTGTAGTTGCTAGTCAGACATGTTCTTACCTATATGCTTATTGCCTGTATAATAATTCCAATCCTGCCTTACATTTCCTATAAAATCTTCTATTGGGATTATCTCATGAGATTATCAAAATACCATAGCCTTGGCATTAGACTCACATAATTTCAATCAGTTGAAGTGATTAAGGAACTGGAATCCAAACAGGTATCATAGTTTAAAAGAATCCCCTGTAAATCTTTAAATTTGAATTCTGATAAAGATTTAGAGCTTACCAGACTCATTAAAGGCTGAAACATGCACCATTCCTTTTATAATCTACAAGGATCTGGCCTAAAGATATGTTTATAAATTTCCAGTTAAATGAAATGTAATTTTTGTCATGAAAATAAAAACAAACAGAGAAAGCAGGAGATGGGTTGAGATTGGCTTGTCTGGAGATTTACAGTCAAACTGTTAAAGCTGTACTAAAACCTTTTAAGAATGGAAGAGTGATTTTATCTGCACAATAAGAATTATGGCATTTATTTTAGCTGCCCATATAAAGAAATCTTTAAATAAAAATCTGCTTTTTTTTTTACAACTGTATAATAATTCTGTATATGTGTCAATATTTAAATAAAATAACATTTTTAAACAGTTTTCCAATCATTTTAGATTTTGACAAGTTTTTTTTTCTTTTGCTTTTTTTGAAATTACAGGTGATTTCTTAAATTCTTGCAGTTTAAAGTCACTCAGTCCTTCTCTTCTCTCTTCAGCTTGATTGTGTTGCAAGCTTACAATTCAATACCTTTCCATAAAGTTTGCTTTCTAAAATAATTTTTAAATGCATCACTTGCCCATAAAGTGCCTTTGTAAATGCTAGTAGATCAATAATCCATAGAAGCTGGAAAATGTTTTGTCATCCTAGACTGATTCAGGAAAGGTAAAAATGAGCAATGTTTCTGCACCACATTACATTCCTTCAGTAGGAATCATCTACTTTACATATATCTGCTATGCAGCTGCTCATGGAGTACGTAAGATAGATTGTCCAGCACACATCCCACTCAGGAATTTAGATGCACAAGGGATGTGCCTACATTGTCTTCCCTGGCCAGCACTCAAAGCTCTGTGATTGAAGTTATTGCAAGCGAATTTTTATTCTGAAATTAGAACATAACCAAATTTTACAGGAGTTTGGCTCAAGATGAAACTTTCAATCTTAACATCACCAAACAATTTTTATGTCCTGATATTGTTAAAAAGCAATGCAGAAAACCCCCTGTTTCTGACTATTTTCTTCATCTAATAAAAACTGATAGCTCTTTCATCTCCACTTTAACCCCATATAGAAGTTGATGCTTTATTTTTTTTATTAACAGGATTATTAACAAGATTAGAAAAGACTTAGTTCCATGTGCATAATTGTAAAATGTATTAGTAACACTGTTTCTCACTACATTTTTTCCAAAATAATTCTTTCAGGTGATACATATTTTTAAAAAAATAGTGCAGTGCAAAGTATTTTGCCTGAATGCAAGTTAATCTGAAAGATAATAAACTTTTTCAAAATGCCAAAGTGGTTAAGTATTAAATCCCATAATAAACTAATATAAGAAAAAGAGGACTTTTTTTGCTATTTATCAGGCAGAATTTTGGCAAGGAATATCTTATACCTTGTTAGATGTTCTGCTAATTATTACTAAGGGCAATTAGCAAAGCAAATCACAGCAGAGCACATGTGCAGTCAACAAAGATCACTGTTCATTGGTGATTTGCTATTTGGACTAAATTCATCAGGTACAGTGTTTCACTAGAATATTAAAAGAGTCAAAGATACTAGGCTCCAGACTAGGAGCTTAAAAGCAAAGAAAAAAAAGGCAACCAGATAAATTAAGTGCATCTCAAAGTTCAAAACACATGACTACAGCCATAGTTCAAGAAGTAAGATACAGAAAGAGTTTCAGCTTTTGAAAAACCTTGCTGCCATTTTGACTATGTACACTAACAGGACTATGGGGAAGGGATAAACAACAGACATGAGATTATCTTCTAAAAACTGGTTAAATTAAAGGTTTTGGTTTGAAAGGCCCCCAGGGAGTTCAGACCTGAGCGCATGATACTGCAAAAAGTTATTGGTGGCTATCCTAAAAAATCGTCAGAATTGTGCTTTTCTGTGTTACACAGAAAGTGTCTGTTACACAGACTTTCTGTGAAAGTCTGACGTGTATTCTTGAATAGTGGAAAATAGAGGGAGGCAGTCTGCAGCTACAGAGGTCAGGAGATTTGTTTGCTTACTTTTTGCTTTTTGGTTTTTGCATACAATATGACAAGATTAGCAAAATGAACATCTATCTTCAATGCTAAGCAGCACCAAAATAATGTTCCTATATCCAAAAATAAGGTGGATAAAAGCATCAGAACTACAAACTCCATTTACTCTTGAGTTCTAACAATTTTTTATAGTATTTGATAAACTGTTAAGGAAAGCAGAGAAAGTTCCTGAATTTTCACAAAAGCAAGCAGAGGATTTCATAAGCTAAAAGCCTGTGAATCATCAAGGGATCTCAGAGACATTGCTAAAGGTGAGCCTTATTAAAAGTCACTGGAATTCAGTATGTGACAAAAATCATATACCCACACACTACAAGCAGTTAATAGTGCATACTCAAAACCAAGAGGAGACCTTCTTGAAAGATATTTGCATGGCAATTCCTCAGCTTGACGTGAAAGAAACATTTTTAATGCACATGAAAATCATCCATTGATCCACAAAGTCGATAACTAAATAATTTTTTTCCTTAGGTTCAGATGAATGGAGGCACTGAAAAATGCATACAGCCAAAAATAAGACAGGCGAGTAAAAGACATGATATAGACAACATTGTTAAAATTAGCCCTTGGAAGAGGAAGTATTTTATTGTTGCCAGAAAAAAAAATCTACTAACTTCTCAAAGACAGTCTTACTAAACACAAGTAAACAGGAGATTATGCTTATCAAATGTTTCATTTTTAGATGAAGTGTCTGTTATGAAATTACTTTGGAGACGTATTTCACAACAAAATACAGGTGAAGTTCTTCTTCCCATTATTCCTGTGCAGAATATCTTAGTGGAACATAGCAGGAAAATAATAAAATTTTATATAATAATATATTATACTCCTACCAAAATGATGCAGTCAGGCTTTGATGCTTATTCAGTAAAAAAGTAGAATAGCACTGGTGAAATACAGCTTATCACCATTGACTTTTTAAGACCTGCATAAGAAATTAACATCAGGATATCTACTGACCTGCTGGTGTGTATTGACAAAGAAGGCAAAACAATATACTCAAAATACAAAGTTCCAGAAATTACTAATATTTTTGGAAACAAGATTGTATCTACCTCTGGTGGGAAACAGCTGTCACTAACAGCAGGCATGGATAGGCACCTAGAGCACCTAAGTGATGTTTGCAGATCCCAGTAGGCAGAGAATTTAGCTGTTGAGATGTTTGCTCAAGAAATCTGTATAGACACAATTATTACATTAGGCTGTAATAAAGAAGTCCCAGAGAATACCACAGCTAAAAGCAATAGATTAAACAAAGCTAAACAGTGTGCTGACATCCACAAAACACTCATATAAAAGCACTTCAGGCTTGCTCTCTGGCTATTTATCAGATTTATTATACAGCATTGATGTTTATTAGCTGTTTGTTACTTTTGGCTGGAAGGCGACACAGAATGGTAATTTTTAAGAGCATGTAGCCTAAGCCATATTGATTAACAAAAAACTCTTGATCATCAAGATAGCTAATGATCCAAGTGTGTTTTGAATTCCCTGATTTAGAGTGGCTTTTCATGCTGAGATAATCTTTGCACTGTAAAGACATGACTTTCCCAAACTTTCTCTTTTCTTCCAGAAAAGCGCACAAATATCAGTGGTTTAGGTACCACTACAGGGAAACCAGAAGGTCTGCCTCTTCTCAACTTCACTGCTTTCAAAGTTTAATAAACTGTTGAAGGGATGGGGGAGAAAAAGAGAATACAGTGGAGAAAGGTATACCTCACTGTCTTGAGTCCAATGCCACTGTATGTTCATCAAAAGGCACAGACTAAAAGATTCTTTGGTTGCAGCCAGAATATACTGTACAAAATACATATAGGTGTCATGCCAAATATGCCTTATGTATATTTTGACATTAGGCTTCAGCCAGAGACCTCTGAGAACAGGAATATTTTCTTATCAGCCCACAACATAATGGTGAGGGTTTTTTGGCTATTCTTTAACACAGTAATACAAGACTTGCCAGATTCAGTGAAGCATCTGACCAACTGTTCCCATAATTCTGCTCTACCTTCTTGTTCTTGGAGTAAGTAAATTCTCTGCTTTTGCTTGTTTCCCTGTCAGAATTCTTCATTACTCTGACAGCAACTTGTCTGTGCCAGAATAAGTGGAGACAACTGAAAGAAAACTCAAACAAAACTTAATTGTCATAACAGATCTCTCTCAATGCTATTTTCTACTGAGCTTCACAAACTCCACTATAGACAAAGGAACAAGAGCATCAAGGGCAAGACCTAGAATTCCGCAGCATTCAGGTTTTTCTGCAGATGAACCTAATCATGAATATATTTTCTACTGCTATTAAAAAATAATTTTAAAAAAAGGGGAGGGGGGGTGTTGTAATCTATGAGCTTTCCATGTCTCTTCAGTAGCAATTCAGACATCATGAGAAGCTATATTTCTGCTTTCATAATTGGAAGATTAATAAAGCCATAGAGCATCAAAAGGGTTCTCACAGGAATTACTGAACTGCACACTTACCTTCCTGTCTTGTCTTGTCTTTTACATGGTATTCTGCTTCCATGTCATGTTAGAAACACTGTTGTACAGAGGCGTGATAAGGATAAAGGGAATTGATTTAAGATGATTGCTATTACATTGGACATGAGGAAAAATGTCTTCAACAAAAGAATTACCAAACATAGGAATAGCCAGATTGACAAGGGGTGTAGATGAGTCACCATCTCTGGAGGTATTTAAAAGACCTGCAGATATGGTGCTTAAGGATGCCATAATGGATTGTTTAGTGATAGACATGGAAGTACTCCATGTTGGTAAGCTCTTGACCTTTCAGAATGCAACCACATTGATTTTATCTTCTACTGACCTTTTTTGTGACCCAACTTCCTTTTAAATCACTCCCACAGAATAATCCGGCACAGGATCATGCATTTTGTATTTAAGACTGTTAGATGGTTGTGAGATATGGAAAAGAAGAAAAACATTTCGTTGTAGAATAATAACTTGAAGTATCGTAGTGACAAAAAGCCCCTCATGCTCATGCACCATCTCTTTTAGTACTTCAAGGACTAAGTCTGAGGTTGTCCTCTTGCTTTGCTTTTAGGCTCACTGACTCCAGTGCATACTGAGAAGGAAAATGAACTCAGGGTTTCTATTAACTATGTGGAAGCTGGAACAGAGCAACACACGGTACAGCCAATATGGTCAGATCATACATTCTCTTCTTTATTCTCAAAATGGCTGGTTTTATATAGTTTCAGACAGTTTACAGTTGCAGTTGTTTTCTAATTGGCACTCAGCAAGAGAAAGAATGCAAACAATCTTAGTTTAAGGCAGCTACCGTGGTTCTACTCTAACTGTCCTATCTAAAGCATGCACACACATTAACTTAAATTCTAACTGCGCCAAAGGCTTATCTACTTTCACACAGACCTAAGACTGAGGCCTAGCAGGCCCAAACCCTAGGCCCAGTCTGGGATAGCTCAAACTTCATTCCATAACATGTCATGCTCATGTTACAGGAAAAACTCTCATTCTACCTTTTCTAGAGAATGCATTTTAGCTGCATAGACTACTGAACTAACTCTTTCTTTCTTTTTTTTTTCCTTTCTTTCTTTCTTTCTGTCTTTTTCTTTCTTTCTTTCTTTCTTTCTTTCTTTCTTTCTTTCTTTCTTTATTTTCTTTTTCTTTTCTTTCTTTCTTTCTTTCTTTCTTTCTTTCTCTCTCTCTCTCTTTTTCTCTCGTTCTCTCTGGTTCTTTCTTTCTCTCTTTCTCTCTCTCTCTTTCTTTCTCTCTTTCTCTCCCTCTCTTACTCTCTTTCTCTCTTTCTTCCTTTCCTCCTTTCTTTGTTTCTTCCTTTCTTCAGAGCAAACTCCACTTCTGCTATGTAATGGGCATCCTGTATTGTGAAGGCTGGCAAAAGCAACATATTCTTTCTGAAGGGAAAATTGAGCAGACAAAGCAGGAGTAAGAGACTGCAGATCATGCCAACCTCCTCTATCCAGGTTTTCCCTTTCTTTAGATGATCTGCACCATGTTGCCCGTAGCTCACTTTGAAACTTCTCACTGTCCTATCTTAGAAACAGCTCAGTTTTCCAATGAAACAAATTCAGCTGGGTTTTGTATGCCCCATTGAAAAATCTGGCGCCAGAGAGATGATTAAGGCACAGAAGCATAAGAGGTCTGAAGCACAAAAGCTATCTGAGTATTTGTCCATGGAGTACATATCGCAAGTGTGCAGTAGTAAGTTATTCCACTAAAATCAAAATCTACTCTGGAAGCACTTAAAAATCTAATTCACATTCCACACCCAGTGTCCGACGTTAACAGTGCTGACCAGTCACACTTTGCGGCATCCACCCCACCCCAGGGCAGGATCATTATAAGCTCAAACTGATTTTCTCTGGCTAGATGTTGAATCTATGCCATGGGATGCTGATCTTCAGATCCATCTCTTGATGGGCCCCTCAGACCCCCATCTCAGGCCCAATTCCTCCTTTGCCATTCCTAACAGTACTGTGAATGCTGCAGACCCCAGCTCTGACCCCCGTTAAGACCCATAAGGGTGGACGTGACCTGTGTTGGGCAGCCTATGTCTTACCCCCTTATGGGGGGGTCTTGATGCTCCCTAATGCTAATTTTCCATGCAAGGATTCCTGGCATTAATACCAGGGATTCAGTTCTAAGGATGGATTGAGATTCATAGAAACATTTTAAATTTTTAGCCAATACTCCAAATTTTGAATTATCATATGTCCAACAGGAATAATTAAACTACCTTTTTATAAATCATATTTAAAGTTGAGCCTCTTGGTAGTTCTTCATTGCCTCAAGCCTTTTATGCCTTCCCTAACACTACAGGAGTTCCTAGAATCTTTCCTAGTTGATGACAATGTGATTATTATTAACATTGTAATACTTCTTTAAAATACCCTTTTAACTAAAAAATATCTTAACATTGAGGTATTTCTTTACATCCTCACACACATTAAGGGCTCCCTTTAATAATTTTGCTTACTTGTCTCAAAAATTGAGAGAATCTTTAGTAACAGCCTTTAGTACTTCGACTGCTCAGCAAAAAGATATATTTAGATCTAGTGAGCTCTGTACATAGCCAACCCAGTTAGAAAAAAAAATGGTGACAATATGAAATGGTTATTTCTTCCCTGTGGGTGCATAAGTAATAAACATACAGTTGTAGTCAGTGGAAACACCGAGACTTCATCGGCAGGGGCACAAACACAGGAAAAGAAATAGGGACGAGCCAATATATTTATATTGAAAACTGTGATATCCCAAACCTGGATTCAGGAAATCAATACTGAAATCATTAAATTCAAATAAATATATTTATAAGAAAGAAATTTATGATCAAATGATTGAATGCCTTTTCACTCTCATCTAGGATTCCTAGTGATATGCAAGAAAGCCATTTTATGTTGAGACATCCTTTGCACAAAGACTAAATTATGCTCTTCGAGTTAAATTTAAGTAGACCCATCAATAGAGAAAGAAAGCCTACACTGAACTTAATGAGTTCCCAACTCTAGTCTGCCTTAAGGTGAGCTGCTCCTGGCACATGTGATCTAAATGTCAAATCAGAAGCCAACAAGATGTCCTAGAAATCACTGGGCTGTCTTTTGAGATAGGATTTGTGTTAGTGGAGAGAAGTGTCTGAGGAGGACACTATAAATAGCTGATTTGAATTTACTGGCTTCATAGCCTCATTCTTTTTAAATTGCTGCTAGACATTTTCAGGTACTTTACATTTCTGCTTTCTTCCTATGATTATTTATACTTTTGCACCATTTACAAGTATGTCTGTTCCACAGATCTCTGTGCCTGCATAGGTTCTGACTTAGTTCACCAAGATACTGGCATGTATAAACATTTTGGTTTTCCCCACAATTTAATTGTTTAGATTATATATTCTGACACGTAGTAATTTTATGCAACAAAGCCCCAAAGAGAATAATTAATAGTAAAACATGAAAATAATGTATTTTCAACAAAACACTCTCACTTGACTTTACAATGCATATCCAACACTGCTTTTCTAGGAAGGGAAAATGTTTCCTTATGAATTACGCAAATTCTAGTTTGCCTTTCTTTCAAGAAGAAGAGTACAGCTTTCTATTTCTATGACTAAATCATAGAAAGATAGAAGAGCATCACAGTAATTTTCTGAATAGGTACAGAGTAACTGTTTGTTATTTTTGTACCCACATTTCCCAAACAGAATGATATTGTAGAACATCAAGTCCTTATGGGATAGTAAATAAACAGTGGCAACAGAAAATAGGTATTAGCTAAGTTATTTACTATTAAAAATATCGGTAGTTAAGTTGGAGTTCTGCTTGTTGGCAAGTACCCAATGCCACCTTAATCCTCTGCTCTGCTGCAGCATGATGGTGGGGGACCCTTGTCTGCAGAGATAATGGCACAGACTTCTTCTGGCAAGCTGGCCTGACCAGCTGGGGGAAAAGCTGTGCAGAGCCAAACTGCCTCGAGACTCCATCTTCACTCAGTACTTTTACAACTGGATCCTGGTCCAGATGGGCCTGAGCCCAGCATCAGCACCTACTACAACGCCAACACCAGACTACACATCAACTATTGTAATAAATTAGCCAAGACTTCATTATTTCCATACGGGAAAAGCCAATTCTATTTTCACAACTTCTTTTATACAGTTTTCACAGACCTCGTGTGCAACACCTATTGGCTGGTAGTTTTCTTGCTACCTCATCTTTTGCTCAGAAGGTGATTTGTGTGTACATGCTAAGATTCAGGTTGTTTACATTTTCCTTTATGGGTTCTCATGGGACAGATCTTATTGTTTACACAGATGCACTTATTTTGCAAACCAAGTACTGGCTGTTATGCTAATGAGTTTTCATACCAAGACTGTTTTCACCTGAGAACTTGCAAATTACTTTGAAGAGACAGGCTAACTTTGGCAATTTAGCAGAGCAAGCCTTGTGGCAGTGCATGTTTTTTGAATATGTTGTTTTGTAACAAGTTCTGTTAATGTAAAGTTTAGTTCCTTTGTATTAAGTTCGGTCCCATGTGCCCTGCCCCCTACCTAACTAGTATTCCTTTGTTTGTTCTTCCCCCCGCGTGTAAGCACCTGCCGCGATGCGGCAGCCCGTTACCTGTCCATCATCCTTCCCGCCTTTTTCTAATGTCTTCGCGCCTTTCTCAGACCCTTTCCCGCCTTGAGTTCCCCCCTCCCCACTCCTGGCATTGGTCCAAAGCGCCATCCATCACTCCCGTTTTCCCCAGAGGCAAGACCCCACTGGTTAGGAGCTGCCAACCCCACCCCTGTGTCCTCCCCTTCTGTATCCCTTAAAACCCCCTGCAAACCGCGTGTCTGGGTCGGATCCGGGGCTCAGAACTAGGTGAATAAACCTGTTGCTGCTGCACCTGGATTGGACCCCTCTTTATTTACCTTCCGCCACGCTGCAACGACATCTAGTCCTCTTCGGGGCCAAAGAGCCCGCGAGAGTCAGTTCCGCCCGGCTGCGGACTGACCTGCTACCTCGCCTGCCGCGGCGCCTGGGCTAGCTGAGGCAAGAGCAAAAAGCTCTGAAAAGGGCACCTGCGGCAAAGCCTGATTTTATGAGGCCTCTCATTTATAATTCTATTATCTGCCACAACACTCGACCATCATGCAAACGCCACGTACAGGACCAACCTAACCCTGTCCATTTCCAGGTGAAAAGTTGCTGTAATTCTTTAATCTGCTGCAGGAGCTCTTGCAGTTCCTAAGGGGAAAAATGTCTTGAGCAGCAGGATGGATCAGCTCCGGTGCATGACTGAGTGTGGACCATAGCCCTTTCCTGCTGGGATAATGTGTACGGATCCAAAAGTAGCCTCAGTGCCAAAACCTGCTCTGTTCTGTCCACACCTCTCTCTGCATCCATGTAAATGCTGATATTGCCTCAGCTGTAACAAAGTTGCCTGTTTTCACAACTAACCACCTTTGCAGTCCTACTCAATCTCGTGACAGTTTTTAAGTGTCACTTTGCATGATCAATCTGCATATAACCATGCACTATATATTTTAGCAAATAATTTCTTTGAAAAGGTATGAGTTTTCATGTTTCATATGAAATCATGAATGGATGGGAGAAAAACAAAAAACTTTAGATTTACAGTTACAGCATACCTGTATGTGAATTATTCAACCTACTTTTAAGAATATAACAACATTCTTCTTTTTCCTGCACCACACCATCATTTTTTTTATCCTGATCAGCATTACAATAATTTTTAGAAAACTGAGAAGTAAAATCATAGGCCATAAAGCTGCTTTTGTAAAGATAATCTGAAAAGCAAACTGTTCCAGATATTGCTCCCAGAATTTATCATTGGGAGACATATATTCTTCATGAAGTGGTAGTGACAGTTAATATTCTTCTTAGAAGGATGTACTTTTAATCAAGCTTGATAATGATTTGGTACTTAGTCACTCTAAAATTTGTAGAGATATTCTTCCAAAGAATCGTATGAATGATCTTGAGCTTACATCATTGCAACACTGTTTCCCAACATAAATTACCTTTGTCTTTTCCTCTGTTTTGAAACAGTGGTTATGCCATTTTGGACTGATAATAGCATTTTCCATAGTTCTGATATGTGTATTACTCATTCCTATGCTTAACTTTTCCCCACATACTAACAATTCAGCATTGATCATATTTACTTTCCTTTGGGTGGTCCAACAGCAGCCACACATTTTGTTTGCAAAATCTAAGGGCTGAAATAAAACCAGTCCTGCAATTATAGCTGAAAACTTCTCAGGAGAAAATGAAATCTCTCTGGATTTTTTCACTAACTCTTCTGACTAAAAGTATATGCTACATTTATTATTGAACATAACGTTTTGAATTGATTTTTTGTTGACTGGGACACAGAAGAGATAAGAAGCTGTCCTAAAACCCCTCCACAGAGGGGTGATCCTTGAGGTGGTGAATCAAAGGTAAAAAGACGAGAGAATCAGCTTGGAGATGAACACCCATGGCAGAGCAATTCTTCAGAGAGTGCTTCCACTCCCTGACAGCACACAGAGCTTTTTGTAAACAGCACATACTGCAGAATCCCTCCTCCATACTACACAGACAAACTGTACAATTCATCCAAGCCAACCAGGACAAATGTTGTTTTTTCCATGAATAGAGTCCGTATTCAAAAAATCTTTCTGGATGAATTAACCTAGTTTTGGACACCTTATTCCAGTCTAGCAAACACCTCTTTCATAAAGTCGCTTTATAAGTCTTGGCTAAAATTATGTAATAATGAATTTAGATCCAGCAGCTAAAACGACTAATTTTTACAATGAGGTCAGTAAGAGGGAGAAGATGGTGACGTATGGTTTGGTGGCTCAGATCCAGTCCAAATAGTCAGTAAAGTAAAGTAAATACTTCTAGTCTGGCTTTGGTCTGCTCTTCCTTCGGTCTGCACCTGCTGAAAGACTAATTGATGTACAGTATATGAAATTATTATGTCCTGTGTGCATTACTAACATGTTCAGCAGTCACAAGCAGTTATATGATTACAACATTTTAACCCGTTTATTAAGAAACTAACCACCCACTCTTGTTACAGGAGATATTTAGGATTTGTTTCCACTGTGCAGGTTACACATCAGTACTGTCTTAAATAATGAAAGCTAAAAGTATAGTCTCTAAATATTATCACAGAACTATGCAGAAAAAAAATCCAATGTTTACATTTATTGAACTATAGCATTACTGTACTTCAATACTTTAATTTATTACTTTAATAACTTTAAGTTCTTAAAGAGAGAAAAAGAGACTAAGGAAAGAGAACTAAGGCTCCCACTAACTTTCACTGAGTTGCATACATTTTTGCTGCTATAGTCAAATCATTCAGTTCATGTTCCTTAAGAAAACTTAAAGAAGCTCATATTATGAAGCAGTCTTTCCTGAAAGTATAATAGATAACCCAAACAAATATACAAATACACTTGGTATTAAAACTCCAAGTCTCATCTTTTAAGTACTTAGGAGAGAAGGCATTGGTGTTCGCATTGCGTAGTTGCTTCAATTCAGAACTTTCTTTTCCTAAGCACAATGATGCTGACTGGCAGATGACATCATCAGGGCACGATGGAAGAAAAAGACTTATTTAGAAGTAGGGCTAAAATTCCAGAATAGGCAGTCATAGTCAGAGACTAGTTTGCATCCTAAAAATAAATTAGAAGAGTTGGTTTCCTTCTGAAATATCTCTAGGAACACTCCAATAAAGCTGTTGATACACCTTTGGCTATACCTAAATATGCTCTATCATGCAATGAAATAAACCAGAAATACTGCTCTTGCAATTGTCTATTCTGAAAGAAAGAGCATTATCTTTTCCTGTGAAGTTCTTCTTCCACTAACATCATCATTTGGGTGCCTCATTCCCACCATAAAAAGTGATTGCAAAGTTGCAGAGGTAGGGAAGAACTTAGGTGTTTCTTCAAGTCTACTGCAAATTCCAATTTTGCAAAGAAATGCTGAAAGATCACCATCTTTGTTTTCTCCACATGTTCTGATTGATGCCTGCCATGACAGGACTACTGACTTCACATGGCCTGACATTTCTTCAGAAGTGAGGAAGTGTGGAGTGAGAAAGTGTGGTCAAATACCCCTTTGAAATGTTCAGGATTAATTTTCATAAAGAGCGAAAAAAGTGATTTTTAAAGAAACCAACAACTTTAAGGTTGTACTTTAAATTATTCTCAACATTTAAGGACTGTGGTACTTCCCATTAAATTCAGTGCTGGGAGTCAGTTGCTGCCTGTGCAGTTCTGTGATTGATATCTCATAACTGATAAAATGGGCCTTGAGGGGCCACTGAAACTTTCAGCAATGAAGGTAACCTGGATACTGAAGAAATGTCAAGATATTTGCAATGCAATTCCCCATATCAATAACTCTATTACACATAAATTTGGGCAGGAACTATTTTCTTAAAGACTCTGTTATAAAAGAGAAAAAAAATCTTCAATATCTCTCAGTAAATCATTCCCTGTAGGCTACAACTGTAACTTTAATATATAGCAGAGTTGCCATGCTGTTTTCCTCCACATTACAATGGACTAAACACTGCATAATTCTTGTGTAAAAGGTGACACATCTCTTGGTCTCCATGCTACACCCAAGATTTTGGTTAAGTTATATTTAGGTATTTTGAAGCAGGGACCACAGCTGCAGTACTATCTCACTCCTTAGTTACGTAGTTATTAACACGAAAATGCTCATCATGTCTTCAATCTCTAGCTACAGACATGTTTATCTTGAATATAATTTCATAAGACATTGTCGTGCATTATCAATGTTTTTCAAGACTACTGCACTCCTTAAGGGAGCTGTTCTTTTACTCACTAAACAGCAGTTTTGTCCTTGGAAGTATTAAATGCAAATGTAACTAAAGACCTCAGTTGTTCCAACATGGATGAAGTTGAGCCATTATGTGATTCTTTATCTGACCAAGCAAGAGAGAACAAGGATAGAACACAATTATTGATAGTTTATATTTAATCTCACGATCTTTGGGTTCATCTCTTTCTATCTGCAATTTACTGCACTACCTAGCACCACAGACTTGTCCAAACAAAAATTTGTAGGTATAGCGAATTTCAGTATTGAACAGATCCTTTTTCCTAGTATTGTTTGCTTCTAATACTTCCCTGAAGAGGAAGCTTTAGAGATAGCAATACAAACAGCAATAACAACAACGCCACCAAAGAACTTTTGTCCAAGTTTTGTTGGGATTGGTAGTAAATTAAAAAAATGAGGCATTTCTAAATGGAACTGGTCTTTACATTATTTTCTGTGGTCATCCCTATGCCATCTGAATAGCTTTTCAGGATACAGAAAATGCTTGGTCACAAAGTTTTGCATGCTATGAAATAAAGTCCACTATTAGGACAATTGCAATAGAAAGATTAGAATGAAGTTGTTTACATGGTGCTTACTCTCTAACTCAGACTGATCATCACAATGATACAATCATACAGTGTTGGTTCTGACAAATAAGACACCACCCTGGCAAAAAAAAAATCCTATGATAAAAGAGCAGAACAAGACCATTCAGACATTTCAATCAAAAGTTGAAAAACTGACAAATTCAGAAGCTATTCAGAAAGGACCTGCACCCATGCAGCACTAGCAAATGTATCAGTCTTCCTTCTTTACAAAGGAAGTTATATTTATATCTAATTCTTTCAAGTGAATATCACCATCCAGAGACAAACATCACCACTGAGGTGATATGACTTTTGGAAGATTATTTTTGAAACACAAAGCTATCAATCTCTGAGTACAAAGATCTCTAAAATGAACAGTCACTGCACTAAATCTCATTAGATCAGTAGACAAGAATGAAAAACAGACCCTGCTGGACATCCCACAGAGTAAGTGTGATAAATTTCAAGATATCTGATCTGGCAAGACATCTTACAATAGCTTTTTTGCTTTGAAATGTCTTTCATTTGCACTGTTAGGCTAAACAAAATGACTAGGAAGACTGAGTAGATGAGGCCTCACACAGATGTGGGTCCATAGGCCCCAAGGGACTCCAACTATTTTAATGTGTATTAAAAAGAGAATACAAGTAGTACATAAGCAATCCAGATGGTTCATGGAGAACATCAATGTCAATTTCCTGAGCCATCTCTAAAGAAACCAGCCATGAGAGGTGCAGAGCTGGATCTCATTTCTAAAAACAGGAAGGGTCTCTTTGGGAATGTGAAGGTTGAAGGCAGCCTTGGCTTCAGGGACGATAACATGGTGGGGTTCAGAACCAGGAGACGAGAAGGAAGGGTACAAAAAGTAAGATCACACCCCTGAAATGCAGCAGAGCAGAATCTGACCTCTTAAAAATCGTCCTTTGATCCTTGGAAAAGTGCAACAGGGTGACATGCTGGAGGGAATAGAAGTCCAGGAAATCTGGTCAATATTCAAGGATCATAATGTCCAAGCTCAAGTGTAAGCCCTCCCAAAGAGCAGGTATCCAGGCAGAAATGGCAGAAACCCTGTGTAAATGTACTATATGCTCCAGGTCCATAAAGAAAGAGAAGATGATAAGGAGTAGTCAGCATGGATTTACCAAGGAGGCATCTTGCTTGAAACCAATCTGACAACCTTCTATGACCCTTCACCTTATGAAGAAAGCCTGGAGCAGGCAGGGCTCTGGGAAATCTTATCAATGTTTTTATACACCCAGAGAGGATACAAAGAGGATGGAGCCAGGCTCTACCCCATTGTGCCCCGTGACAGGACAAGGGCAATGGGCACAAAGTGAATGACAAGAATCTCTGTAGAGCAATTGAGAAACCCATTTTTACTGAGAGGATGACTGAGCACTGGCACAGGTTGCCCAGAGACATGATGGAGTCTTCCTTCTTGTAGATCTTCAAAAGTCACCTGATCATGATCTTGTGTGAGCAATTCTAGGTCCATCTGTTCCAACACCCCTGCTCAGCTCAAGCAAGTTGGACCAGATGAGCTCCAAAATGCTCTATTAATGTTAGCCCTTCTTAGTTTATGCACACACGTGGGTCTAAGAAATAGGCTTCTGTAGATGTTACAATTAAGATAACAGGTAGGAATAAATTGGATTCTGATGAAATTACTTTTTTTTTTCAGGTCAGGTGTTCCACAGGAGGGTGTGCAGATGTCCATGGATACTTTTTCTAAATATATTACTATCTCCAAGCTCTTGTGTTCTTGCATATTAGTCCTCTACATGAGTTTTGCTGGTTATACCCATGCTCAAGGGTCAATATGTAGCAATACAGACTGAATGCAAAATTGGTGTGTAGAACATGTGAACATGAGAAAACCCTTCTACTGTTAGCAGGAAAAAGCACTGACACTTCCACAAGCAAGTAATATTTGAAAATTATTGTATCTCTACAAGGTAATATTTTAAAAAATGGATTCTATTTACCAGTGGATAAATGCAGATCACCAGTAAAACAAAGAAGCAGGCAAGAAAAAAACAGGATGCAAAAAAAGGCTTTCAAAGATTTATGTGACTGGAAATAAAATCTAAAACCTTTCAGGTGACAGCTCACATCTGGAATGCAGAAAGCACAAGTCTCTTCTGTTTTAAGCACCATTTATATTTATAAGCAAAACAAAAGAAGCACTGTTAAACTGTCTGATGATGTAGTAGATTGACTGTCACTGAGGTAGCAGAGCATTCTTTTGGTGAATTTTTGCTGTGCTAGTGAAAAATACTTATACTTAAGACTAGAAATTAAGTCACCCCAACACAGAAAAGGGGTAGAAAAGAGATAGAAAAGAGGAAAGGGACCTTTTGCCATTCATCCAATATAGATTCTCTTAAATGACCTCACTTCCCATGAATACTGGAAGTCCTGGTGCAGAATGGCACCTAGTGCTCCTCAAGGTTGGCAGTAACAACGTTTTGAAGTAGCAGATGGACCTCTTTAAACCTTTAAACTTTCCTCACAATTCTATTTTCATGACCTAGATAACATTACAAACTGTAATGAGTCTGTAGGAACAGCAATGCTCTATGGATCTTTTTAATTTCAAGGATATGATATATGATCTCAAAGCAAGACCTGACACCTGTGTGCTCTGAACAAAAACATTCCAACATGGATTCCAACTCTTTGTGTCATCAAACTGACACTTAGATACAGTAATTTCACCTAGAGAAGTCTGGGTGAAAAATAAGCTTTGAGTAAGAATGACTTTTTCGTGTTCACATTGGTCTAGCCTTCTCAATTTGCAGTATGTTTTTCAAAAATCTAACTTGGGGAAAAAATACTGTAGTTATCAGTGATGCATTGGACATACACATATAATGGTTATAACCATGGTCAGCTCTGCACTTGTTCAGAAAAAGACAGGAATACTTGTCAGAGCCAATGCCATAATTATAGCAACCACCATGCAGAAACAGAAGGAGTATGAATGAAGACACACACAGAGGGAGCAGGTCCTTTTGACTTAGTTAACTATTTCTTTGCCATCTTAATTCTCAGTTTGCAGCAAGGAATGTTTAAATTTGGCCTCTGTTTAGATTGGGGTACAGAGATAGAAGGAAAACTGGATCTTTGTAAGTTCCTCAAAATTTTAAATCCAACATTTGAAATTAACTCATTATGGATTTTGATGTAGAGATATAGAAAAACGGATGTAAGCTCTGATCTTTGACCTAGAATGTGAATAGTGAGTTTTATTTGGACTAGTTGAATTCTTCATTTGCTATTAACAAAGAAACTTTTGGTGTCAAGGCAGTTGCCTTTCATTCTCACTCAGAATACACTTTTTGGTCTGCATGTATTCATATTGTTTAGTGCACTAACCATTTCCACAGTTCACCAATTAAAATCTGACCTTATCCTTTTATCACAATGTAGTTTTTACTATTACATCATCATCTCTAGAATAAGATATCTATCATAATTAAATAAAATATGTTTTGTTGCTTGGGAGTTTTATGCAGACACTGCTGGATGTATGATAATAAGGATACTCTTATTACAAACCACTTCATTTTTTCTATCTTAATATTTTCCCATTATTATCTCTATTAAGAGTAAGATGGCCAGACAGACAAGCTGTAATACAAGGCTGTTTCACTCATTTGTGAGTTGTACAGCTGTAAAGGTTCTGGCTAATATTTTCCACTAGCCTATCATTCTGAGCATCATTTCATTGTTAAACTTTATAAAGAGAAAATGCCACTTTTGTTATTGTT
Organism: Cisticola juncidis; assembly: GCA_013400215.1. Classification (NCBI taxonomy): domain Eukaryota; kingdom Metazoa; phylum Chordata; class Aves; order Passeriformes; family Cisticolidae; genus Cisticola; species Cisticola juncidis. The sequence goes on from VXBR01003732.1 coordinate 107,475, forward strand.
GCACAATTTTTTCTTTGGGTCTAAAAGTAGAGAGACTATGTGTTAAAGAATGTTTTCCTCATATGGGTGGTGTGTATTTTGTTTGAGGCATTGACTATATATAACTAAATTAGGAGCTATGTTAAGTCTGGTAAAATCTCATAGAATTTGAATGTAAAAAGCAAGTTCTAGACTTTGTGGGCAGCAGGTATAGCAGAACTGGACACAGTCCAGGAATGGACCTCACCTCTTCCCTTTACTGTTCTCACATTTATAAGTAGCTTTTGGAACTCCTTTGTCATAACTTTCAAAATAAAGTCATACTACATACTATTAAATGTTTTTAAAATTTTTTTAATAAAATAGTCTGTCTGGAAAAGTGACTTGCATTTCAGTTTTTATAGTGTGCATCCTCAATTATGTTACAAGATATGCTGTTCAAATTACAGTGGGCTACCTTAAGACATCAAGATTGTATTTTAAAATAATCTGATTTAATAATTACTTCAGTATTTCTTTGTAAGCTACACATCCAACCCAGCTGTACCAGTGACTTGAATGTGGTATAACAAATACCTGGAAGAAACTTTATTGAGAAGTTTGCAAATGAAGATCCATCAATACAGGTTTTTTTTTCAGGAAATTGTTCTGATAATGACATATATTATAAAAGTTATAAATAATCCCTGGGAAAACAGAACTAGAGGCTGAACATCAGTAGAAATTATTTACTGGAAACAGGCAGTGTAACTGCAGGAATAATATTAAAATCAAATATATGTTCATCAGCCCTTGCTGATACTTCATGTACAGACATGTTTTCCTAATCAAGATCTGCACAGAGCTAGTTTGAAAACAACCAGCAAAATCTCTTTTCTTCCATCCCTTTTGAACTATAGGATTTTTCTGGTAAATGTATGGGTGAACAATTTGTGGAGCTTACAGTCTGAGTCCTTGTAATTTGAATGATTCTGTGATACTGCTGACAGCATCATATCTGCTCTTTGTCAAAGAGATTCCATCAACGTCTGAAATAAATATGTTAAAAAAAGTTACTTGATTCAATTGTATGTCAGAGAAGTTATTCATCTGTCCTGAAATGCATGACTATAGATTCTAGTAATTTTGTTCCATCCCCCCTTGATCTTATTGCAGCCACTTATATATTATTCCTCATGGTGGTGGTTCCTTCAGATATTCCTTTATAACCATAATGGATCAGCTCTTCCCTGAGATTTAATTTCCAGAATTAAACTGATCCAGAAAAATGGTCCTCTCTGGCTGTAATGGGAGTAAAGTAGTCAAATGGTACAGGCTGAAGTCTAAATAATGTAGGGACAGAAGAATTAAAGCTGTTTTGCTTGTTTTTTCAGAGATTTTTTTCATGTTTTGTATTTCTGCTCACTGACATAATAACCAGCAAGTGATTTAGCAATCTACAATGATTAATTATCTTTTAAGATATCTTGAAAACAGACAGAAATCTCCTTTAGTATATCATGAATGGAGATTAAAGATGTTGGCACCAATCTTATTGTGAAAGCTCTGAAGACCTATGCACCTACAGAAAAACTTTTTTCCACATTTCTTTTCCATTCGCCTGGGATAACTTAGTACTAAAAAAGATTTCAGGAAAATTTATTAAATTATTTCCTGGGCATGTACAACAACAAGAATGTATGAATCATTCAACTCAGGTCATACCTATTATGTTGAATTTAAGACTGCAGAAGTAATTAGTCTTTCTTATGATCTATTCAAATGAATTCTTCTGAAACTTTGAAGTTAATTCATCCACACTTCAGTATATATGTAAATGAAAGTCATATGAATCAACAAATCAAATGATTAAGTTGTGACAGCAGTTCTTGCAAATTTCAATCAGTTCTTGATTTCAGTCAAGAACTGATTCAAATCAAGAAATCTCTCTGGCTCTGCCATCATGTTTGTTACAGTATTCGGAGTATTTGGTTATTTGAAATTTTTAATTAAACTTTTGTCATGGTTGGGGGGAGGTGAATTTTTCCAGGGGGTTGTGGGTGAACCAATCAGTGGTCAGGTTTTATGCTGGCACTTAGATTGGCCACTAGGAAGTTTAGACACCCCTCTGAGGACACAAGGGGTTAAAAGCTGGGACTCCCGGGGATTCGGCCCCTTTTGGATCCCGGCTTCAGGGGAGAAACATCTCCGCCTCTCCACCCCGCCCCCCCGCTCAGCCATGAGGCTGGGTGGGGGAGGGGAACCATGTAGTCGAGATTAGGTAAGCCAGAGCCCCACGGAGAGGGGGAGAGAGTGAACAAGAGCTGAGCTAGCTCTTGTTCACTCTAGAGCTGAGCTGAGCTAGCTTCATCCAGGATGAAGGAGTAGAAAACTGTAGAGCTGCCTTCCGTCCTGTCCCACTCCCCCCCCGCCCCATCCTTTCCCACTAGGGGAAAAGGTGCCCAGCCATGTGGGAGTGCCTGAGCCTGGGAG
>VXBR01003732.1:110289-149315 GCA_013400215.1 Cisticola juncidis
CCACGGGTGACATGGAAACACATAAAGGGTAGACCTGTGTTTCCTGAGGAGCAGTCTGTGGTGCAAGAGAGACTCCTCTCTACCTTGCTGAATTGAAGATTAAGGGGTTTTTGAGTAGTGATTGTTTGATTTAAAACCCAAGGGTTTGGTCCATAGAAGGAAACGTGTAAAAGGTAGAAACTGGGGGAGGAGAAAAAATGTTCTGAGAAGTTTTTATTTCTAGTTTTGTGTGTGTGTAGAGTTTCCTTTTCTATCTCTGTTCTTATGTAATGTAATAAAGTTTTGTTTTCTGTTTTCAAAGTTTAAGCCTGCTCTGCTCGGTTCCTGATCACATCCCACAGTAGTTGTTAGAGAAAAAACATATATTCATGGGTGCATTAACATCTGGCCAGTGCTAACCCATGACAACTTTATAGTATAGCATTTCGATGTTTTCTGTGGCACAGAGTGTCATCACATTTTCTTTGGGAGGTTTTATTCTGCCCTTAACTGAATTTAAGTAGGTGTATTTGAGACAAGCAGTGGTACTTTTGGAGAGCTGCAGATGTGATGGCTTGGATCCAGCATCCTTTGAAGTAAATGGAAACACTTCAACTGATTTAATGAGTCTTGGATTTGATCCAAGGTGTACTTTGACTTAATTGGACTATGCCTGGGAGTAAGTGCAGTGTCTTCTTGAGAAGTCATATACAATGAACATTTGTGAGATCTAACCCTTAGTACTGAGCATCTGAGAGGCAAGAGTTGTTGTTCTCATTATAAAAATAGTTTAAAACCAAAAGAAAAAAGAACTGTGAAATATTTGCAAAAGTGAAAATAACTTTCTCTAAATGTAACAGAACAAGACCTTAAGAACGTACTTTTTCACAAGCTAATACAAGCTAAACTCCCAAGGGATTAAAAAAAAATGTGCAGAACTGGGTCATATGATGGTGTAGCTAATGAGAGTAATTGAGCTTATCATCAGGGTATATAAAATACTAAATATGTGCCTTTGTATAATCTCAATTATGGTGTGTTAGACACTATTAATCTGAGGGTGTCTCTACAAACCTATGACACAATGTTTTTTCCAGTTCCCTCTCCACAGGAAATGTGAAATGCCCTCAAAGGGATTCATTATCAGGTCCTGGGGTGACTTTCTGATGCTTGTATCTTCCAGTTGTCTGTTCTGTTTATGCTGTCTGTTAAGTTCTGTACCTTTAAGGCTAAGTAACCCCTGGTAAGTAACAGCTGTGTTAATTAACCAATACAGCCTTGCCCCTGATGAGTAACAGCTCTATCCAACAAGCATGAGTGAGATAAAAGAGGGGGTTAGCTGGTAAGGGGAGGATCATCACGGAGGAGCAACCTTGAGGAGCATGAAGCAGAGACTCATGAAGCAGGATCCTGGGGAGAGAATCACTGCTGTGAGACTGTGCCTGAGAGCGAAGGGGGAGTAAGAAGATGTGCAGAGTTTGTTTTGAAAACAGCATTCACTCCTCTGCATTCCTGCTCCTGGACTGTGCCCGTCTGAGGCACGGACAAGCAGCAGCATGGAGACCTGCTCTGCTCTTAGATTTTGCTAGTTGAGGCTGAGAAACTCTCTGGACAAGTTAATTTTGTTTCTTTTCTTGGGCCTGTTTAAACCTGCTCTAGACTGAAAAACCCAAGAAACACTGGCAGCTTGCACCTGCAGCCCACCAAGGCCTGGGCCTCTGGAGGGGCTGATAAGAGACTGAGTGAGCTGAGCTGCCTGCAGCAAGGACTTCCTGAATTTACCATCCTACTCGGAACAATGAAAGGTTTTATTGTTTCATATTATTCATTATTTTTGCTTATGGGGTCTTTGTTTGTTAAATAAATAGATTTTTCCACTTTTCTCCAAGGAAGTTCTTTTCCCAGACCTGTTAGGGGAAGAGGTCATTTGGGTTTGCTTCCCACAGGGACCCCATTCACGGGTTCTCTCACAAATTTGCCCTAAACCAGGACATGAGCCATCTCCATTTGGTCTTGAAACAGAAGACTTTTGAACAATACTTCTATTAATTTCATATGTATATATATGTGTGTATCCATTTTTAAAGTTTTGAAACAGTGCTGTTCTGCCCTCAAATCTTAGCTTGATTTCACCCTCCCCCCCCAAAAAAAACCCCAAAACACCAAAGACCCCCCCAAAACTACAAAACCACAAAAATAACCAAAACCAAAACAAACAAAAAAACCCCAAACTATACAAAACAAACCAATCAAACAAAACAAAAAAACCCCCAAAACAACAACAAAAAACCTCACAAACAAACAAACAAACAAACAAACAAAAAAAAAACGAAACAAAAAACCCCCCACAAAACATCAAAGCAACCAACTAAAGTCCCCCACCAAGATCGTAAAGTGTTCATAGTTACTAAGATAATCAGAGTTTTCTATTTCCTCCTTCAAGGTATTACATGTATTAATCAGTGTTTCCAAAAGCTCTGAAAGTGCCACATTCTGTCCTATGACACTAGAAGGAAATTCAATTCCTATCTACATCCCAGTTGTTGAGAGCCACCTTAAAAGCCACCTTCCTCTGTGACAAACTCTTATAACATGACTGTACCAGGTTGGTATGTAAAAATCCGCTGCAAGAGACACAGAGACATCTGTTGGCTCCAGATATATTCAGCCAACTGTCCGAGCAAGTTACACATGAACACATGAATTGCTACAAAACAGTAGAATTAACTGTGCAAATGTGTGTGTGTTTCAGCAAAATGGTGGGGAACCTGGGGAAAAGGAAGTTTCAGAAAGAGAAACTACATATTTTGAACTGCAAAGAAAGAAATTCAGTTCAGAGCAAAATTACTCCTAACATAAAGTTTCATTTTTTTTCCTATTTTTCTTGTCTTCCCCTGCCTAATTCCTTATTCTATATGGTCTGTCTTTCCCTCAGTCTTTTTAACATTTCCTTATTTGAGAGGGTCTCCCAATTCTCTTTATTAATGCAACTTTATATATGTAAGTATTTTTCACAGTCTGTTTGTGGCTCTCCATTTATTTTACCTTGTCTGTTGTATCAGTTTGGACTTTGGAAGAAGTATGGTAAAATAAATCACTGAAAAGGCATGTTAAGTTGTTATTCTCAAGTAACTCAGCTCTGTGCAGCATTGAACCAAAGTAGTTAGGTTAGGAGAAATCTGCATGTGTTACTACACAGCCAGTCATCCCTGCAGCACGCCCTGGCTCCAAATCTGTTAAATAAGCTGATAGCATTTCATATGTTTTGGGTACATTTCCTCCCATATATGCAATTTCAGAAAGAAAATTTTTCCGACCAAAATGAAAGTTACAATACAATCTAATGATGTTTTTCCATCCCTTTTCATGACATATATTTCAAGTGTTTTTTATCAGTCATATAATTAAAAATTAATTGGTGTCCAGCCATCTTCTGCCAAAGATACCAATAATGTGTATTTCAAAGTTACTATTTATACATCTTAGCAAACAAAGGAATTAATGCTCATTGTCTCCACGGTTCTCCTAATGTTAAATAATTCCCTCTCTTCTTATGGCAATTAGTGCACATACCCAGTTTTTCTCTTTTCAGTTGGTGAGTCTGTTGAGTCAGTGGTTGTAAGTCTGTGGTCATGATCTCCCCTTGACAGAATTACCTTTTACCCTGTTGGAGCTGATTTCAGCACAGTTGCTGAGTTTGCTTTCATTGTGATGTGTAAATTCTGCATTCTTTTCTGTCTATCATCAGTAATCCATTCTTTCCCACAAGCTTTATTAATCTCCCCCTAAGTCTGGGATAACTGTCTGGACAATAGAACCACCTTTATCTTATCTCAAGTTCCAGGTATGATGGCTTATTTTACAGTCCAAGTTCCAGATATCCGTGGAAGCATATTTGGGGGAGGGAGCAATGGAGAGGGGCTTTGGTGGTAATTGATGGTTGCAGAGGGCATCTGTCCCATATGTTGGGGTGATCTTTGTTTGACCAATTGTATGTCTGTGTGTGAGCAGATGGTTCTTTACACAGTTTGCCATATTGGGAATTTTTGTCTAGATGAATAACCCAGGAGTTACTATCCAGACCTTGCCTCCACCAGGCCTGGAGATCGTACCAGCCTGTCACTCCCTCCTGAGCTTATCTCATGGCAAAGTCCTTCTGTGGTCTTAACCTTAGAAGTGGTTAAGTGTTTGAGAGAAGCAACTGTGCTCTTTAAATCCTTACAAGGCCCCTGATGCACAAAATAGTAGGTAATACTACAAGGGTTAAAGGTTGGACAAAATGACTGAGCTCCTAATATACATATCTGTTAATGCAATACAGTTATATGCATAACAGGCTGAGTGCTAGCACTGTTATCTCTGTAGTTCTTTATGTGTCTAGAGAATAGAATATTCTGTCAGATGGTTGTATAGCAGCAACCAGCCATTTAAGTTTTCTATCCATGATTTACATGTTGACCTTGCACACATTAAGAATTTTTAAAAAAATCCCTTGGACAAGATTATTTAATGCCTTGGAATCCTTGATTTCCCACTTTCTTCTTCTTTCTATAGAAAGAAATACATGAAATTTATGAAATTTTAACTTTGAGAATGTATAACACCCACAATCTCTTCCCTGCTTTGGAAGTATCACATGAAAAGTGAATACTATAGCTATGACCATAAATCATACAGACAAAAAGTCTGATGAGACCACAAAGCTCCTGGATATATCAGGCCAATAAACCTCCCCAGACAGAGTACTTCAGTTATCCTACAGTGCTGTGCTGTAGCATAGCAAGCAGTATATGTGTATATGTATGAGTATATCTCAAGAGATTTGGTGGCTTAAAAATGCAAGTTGGAAGGGAAAAACAGGTGGTATCAAGGGTCACAAATGCACAGATGTGAAGGAATCTATTGGCAATGTCTGACCCCACATGAGCTGAGCTTCACTCATAGCTGTAAATGGACCAAAACTCCTTAAGCTCTGTCACTCCACATGGAAAGAAAGTCATTCCACAGAGTACATCCATCAACTTTACTCAAGGCACACAGCCATGTAGTTATAAAAACAAGGTGCCTGCAGTGTCACTAACAACTTCTTTTAGTTCTGTAGCAGACAAATATCATAGATTTGCAAACCTCTAAGTAAGCAACCTACAGAATTTATTTAAATATCCAAATTTGGTAAGAAAAACACATGCAGGTTCTGCAGCACTGGAGCAAGATTACTACTTCTTTTTGGACCCTGATAAGTATTTTGCAGGTTCATACATCACCTAAAAAGAGAATGATCTGGAACATAACTCAGGTTTACCACAAAGACACAAGAGAACACAGACATTATTTAATTCCACCATTTCCCCAGGAGCCATGATTTCTCTGTGGACATGGAGTAAACTAGCTCTTAAAATGCTAAATTGAGTGACTCAAAGGAATTGCAAGTCAATTTAAGTATCTTCTAATTACACTTGTCTAATTTTGCTGCTGAATTTGACTAAGCTCTAGAATTTTGAGTTTTCACATGAAAGAGGACGGAAATATCCCTCACAAGTCTTTACCATACCCAAGCATATTTGGCTCTAATAAACATTTGTACCAGCTTGTAATAAAATTCTGTAATTTGATACAGTGTCATCAGCATTTAGTAATTGATGATACTTAAGCTCTGATCTTGCAAATAGTTATGTCTATTAAGATAACGCTATAAATTTTAGAAACATCAAGCTTATTTAATTAAATTATACTATCCATATGACTGATTACAGAATTGGCAAGTCAGTAATGGAAAGCCAATACAGCAAAATTGCATTAAGGGAAATTCATAATCCCTAAGTCCCTGTTAGAACAATCTGTCATTAACAAACAAGATTTTCCTTTTATATTCCTTGGAGTTTATATGTGTAAGTTGAAGTAGATGATCACCTTATCTTCTGAAGTATTATGTTGGCAGTGATATTTTGCCACACATATTTTTGTGATGCAAAAAAAATCTTGAGTGAGCTAGGTGAACAATTAACTGAATTAGCTTGCAAAGATGTACAGCATTTTCCCTAAAGTTGTAAAATTCTGATTTATGAGAAAAACATTTTCTATTCCAACAGTTGGACAGCCTGATTAAAGGCTCACTTGTACTTTGATCTTGATATGAAAAAAGTGCAATCATTTTTTTTTATTTTTAAGAACTGGAAAAAGGTAAATAAATTTTTTCAGACCAGAAGATTAATCACTCAAAACACTAGAAAAAAAAAAAAAAGTGTAATTATCAGATAAGACTGGATAGTCTACTACTAAGAAAATAGTACTTTTCTAAGAAAAAATAGTTAAAAGCAATCCAAAGGAAATGTAGTTCACTAAACTTGTATCCTAAGCCCCATCCAAAAAGGTGGACCCCGTGAGTCTAGAGAGGTGATTCTCCTTCTCTAGTCTGCCCTGTTCTACCTGGAGTATTCCACACAGCTCTGGGGTCTTGGCACAAGAAAAGCTTGCACCTACTGGGGTGAATCCAAAAGAGGCCTCAAAGGCAATCCAAGGGCTGGAGCTCCTCTGCGTGATGGCAGGCTAACATATTTTGGGTTCTTCAGCCTGGGGTATGAAGGCTCAAGGGAGACCTTAGCACAGCCCCGTATCTGAACGGGCCTTACAGAAAAGAGCGAGAACAAATATTTTCATGGAAACTGATAAGCCTAGGGGGAACATTTTAAAGTAAAAGAGTAGTGATTTAGATTTCTTGTTAGGAAGAAATTCTTTCCTCATGGCATGGTGAGACAGTGGAACAGGTTGCCAGAGAAGCTCTGAATACCCCATCCCTGGAACTGGTCAAGGCCAGGCTGGGGGCTCTGAGCAACCTGGTTTACTAGAGGTGTCCCCCCTCAGCATGAACAGGGGCTGGAACTAGATGATCTTTAAAGCCTGTTTCAACCTAAGGCTGAATATTTAAGAAAGAAGCAATATCAGCATCTTAAAACAATTTTTAGTCTCAGCTAATACAGTCTGAAGTCAACACTGAACTCTGCAGCTTTTTTTTCCCTATTTTGTTTTTTTTTTTTTCCCTTAGGTGGCAATTTGTATTCACTACACAAGGCTTTGTAAGAGTAGTTCAGTGCTAATAGTTTCTGCACTGGTCAAGAGATTTGCTGGTATAACATGGTGCTCTGCTTTCATTTCAACTATTTCTTTATTATTTGTATCTGTTCAGCTCTGTTTGATAGAGACAACAGTCCTCTTATGGTTCTCTGGTTAAAGACACAGTGGTCACACTAAACCTCTCAACTGCTTTGAGAAAGAGCATTTAATTTGGCAATTTACCCATCCATTTTCCCTTACCTTACCAAGACAACCCACAGTCTTATAGTTAACTAGATACACTAAAATCTGGCTTAAGTTTGTACAAATAAAGTGGTCACCGCTACATATAGAGGTCAAACATGTACTTAATGTTTTTTAGCCTTTTTACAACAGAAGGCTTATCTTCGCATTTTATTCTTGAGTTAAGAATACTTAAACCACTGAAACATGAGAAGGGCTAATTTAATGCAACTCCTTAAGTGGATTTTTAACCTTGATAATACATTTCATTCTTTGTGCTTTAAATCCATAGAGGTGAATTATGTCAAACTTACTGGAATAGCTTATTTTACCCTGCCACTCAGCTGCTGTCACTTTCAACAATGGACTTGAAATTTATCAAGTCTTATAAAGGTCTCAGAGATTCAACATTTATTTAAAGATAAACAACCAAGCAAGAAATCCCCTCCAAACCTTAGAAAAGCACAAAACAAAAAGCCTCAAATCCAACTGCACTTTTGTTCCTTACCACAGGCAGTAGCTGCATTTATTTCAGCAAGGCTTTTGCATTTACAACATTTCATTATTTACTTTTACTAATTTTTTTTTCTGGCAGGAAGCCATGATGTCACTGCTTTATATTTCTAGTCAATGCTAACTCAACCATAAAATAAATTATGTGAGCTATTTTAGAAACACTGAAGTGGCAAAATGTTACAGTAAAAAATGTAGTAAAATGTCCCCTTTTTAATCATCCAAATCAGCCTTGCTACAAAATGTAGCTGAAGCAAAATTACTGCTGCATATAAAAGCCATTTTCAGGAACAGAAGAGACAATATTTGGATTCTGAAGTGCTAAATAAGCTATAAAACTTAATTACTCTTTATTTAAACTTTTTAGTCTCTCTAAGCAAATGTACTTGCTCTCTGAAAGAACAGAAACATCTTTAAGAGAACAAGTTTCTGTAAGAGAAGGGCAATTCCAGTTCACCAGAATTTTTCAGAACACAAAAGGTAATATTCCTTTCTCTGATCTCCTTCCCTACTCCCTGTTTACAGGACAGAAAAATACTACCTCTAAAATAAACAAAGAAAATTCCCCATAATAGAGTCCAACTCTCAGACCTGCATTTTGCAATAAGATTTTATCTTATTTTTATTGCAATAAGTAACATACAGCCTGGCATAGTGGAAAAATTGTTTTCTTTATGGAACTTCCAATCCACCTACATCATGCACTGTAAAAAGACAATAAGACAGAAAAGAGGTTTATTGCTATTGCCATGGTGAATTCAAAGCTATTACTTTGCAGCCATCTGAACCATATATCACAGGTAATGTGAAACAGAAAAAAAAAACAACAAAGAACTCTCTATTTCATTCATTGTCACTATGTGTATTTATTTTAAAGTTGTATAAGAGCAGAACTTACTCTGTAAACATAAAACTCAGTAAAGATGGTGACAATTTCAAGAGTAATCCTAAAGTACCAAGTTCACAGTAGTCATGTATATCATCTTACTTATATTCTGTGGAAAACTGACAGAATAAGAAAGCCTTTCTCCCCAGACGATGAAAATTTTTATAGCAGAAAAAAAAAAGTATAGATAGCCCATTCCATTCTTAATAACAACTGTGAATTTCACAGCTTGAAAAATACCCACTCATGCATCCTCCGATTTCCTGCCTTTTAAAACATTCTTTTTGTCCGAAAATGTCTAAGTGAATAAACTCCCAGCAGAATTTTAACAGTTCTCTTTAAAATTTGCTATTACATTTCATAAGTTAATGATTTTTCTCCATCTTTATCAGATGGTGAAGCTGATTAAGAAAAGAACACTGGAAAACAAAAGACCAGATTGCTCATTGAACACGAAGAATGCTTTGATAGCTGATTTATCATCCAGCCGTGTGCATTAAGTATCTTGCTGCACCACAGTTTACAAGAGATCAAGGCAAGTAGACATCTCCTCCTTTTCTAACTGCTAAAAAAAAGCAGAGAAACTAAAGCAGACTTTGATTCTATGCCTGGCAACAGAATAACAATAGATATCTAACACTCCTATTCATCGGGAAAGTTCTTTCATTTCTACCAGTTGCCAGCAAGAAACATGTCACAGGTGACTGCTCTCTTGTACATATGCTATTAGCTCTGGTTGTTTGTATATTCACTAGGATGAACGACACACCTGAATGTCCTCATGAGCACATCCAGAGAGGTAGTGCCATCAGCCTGCAGAAATCATACACCTGGCTAGAAAAGAAATGTACAAAAACCACTGAACTGACAGGAGGTCCTATGCTTCTCTTCATGGTACACTCATCTGTGTGCTGAGTAATTTATAATTTCTGTAGCTGGTGTGACATTCCAGCCGACCCAAAAGTTGGAATTTATTACTTCACTAGGCTACTAAGCTACAAGAACTAATAAATTAGAAACAATTTTCACTTGTTTAGCCATTCTGTAAAGGACCACTATACCACTACTTTGAGTCCAACTGCCTCAAGGTAATTTTGAAAACACATTGTGATATTATGTTTAAGAAGCATAAAAGTTCCACAGGGAGGCATTGTATAATGCCACACTTTTCATCCTAAGACAAAATATTATGCAGAAACAACAGATTGGCAGGCCTATGCAGCTAGAAACAAAACTAATCCAGAAACTGAAACAAAATTATATTTGTTTTTAAGTCTTGTGAAAGAAAAAAGTAAAGGTGATGTTCTTCATTTAGTCTTTGTAGCTTTGAATAAGGGGTGAAGCCATTCTCTGCCTTTGCTTGATTTGATCTCTGTTTTGCTTTGCTTCAACTAGCAGCTCCTTCAGAATACAGCTGTCCTTTAACTAAGAGAAGATCCTAAACCAAAGCCATGACCTCAGCATCAGGCCAGGCGTCTCTGTGGTCCTGGCTTGATATTTATATATCAAAGACATACAAATAAGAGGATAATCTTTGTAGCAAAATATGTAAAATAAGTCCTTGGTTAGGTTTAGTTGGATTTTAACTTAGAGCTAGATTTAACCTTACAGAATCCTTACTGGACTGTAGACAGGTCATTTACAGCTGTGCCTCCTTTTTGAAATTTGGTATCAACAGAATTATGATGTTGTAGATGAGCTGAGATCCAACTTATTAACTATGCAGCTTGTTTGCTGTAAGCACTGTGGAATAAAAAGAAGTTTTAAAGAAAATATGGGAAATTAACTCCTCTTATTATAGGATGCTTGTGTCCGTTGTATAAAGCAGATAAATAATGGAGCTATTTTCTATTTGGCTTTAATTAGGTGATGCAGTGCCAAGAAGAAAGGAACATGAACTGAAATAGTCTTAAATAAAATCGGAATTTTATGTACAGCTTTTTGGTTTTGACTGCCTGTATGTAAATCTCTCCTTGGGATGTAAGCTACCCTGATAAGGACTCAACTGCCCCAGTTGTGTAGTAGCAGAAGCTTATCTATTGTACTTAAGGGTTTGGACATGACCAGATTAAATGTTAGTCCCTTTTGCTTTTTGGCATAATAAGATTTTAATTCCTTAATTCTAAGAACTTAAAGATGAGCTGTATTGTGCATAATGACAAACTATATCATTGTCTTGGTTTACAAAGACAGGTATCTGCCAGGGAACATTGCAGTTCCCCTTGGAATGGAGAATGTAAAACCCCTTCCTCCAAATTACTACAATTTTGCAATTAGAGGCTTTCAGGCAAACATATGGGAATAAGAGTAACAGTTCTTTACTAGGAATATTAAAAATATAAATGTAGTAGTCCAAAAAACAAGCAAGCAAGCAAACAAACAAAACTCCTAGAAACCCTGACAGAGTTAGATATGACCTGACACTCTGTTGGAGTAGAGATGAACCTGTAGAAAGGGTTCAGTGATGGTGAGATGGGTCTGGTTTACCTCCGGGAATACAGTGGAAAACCAGGTTCCTGGTATTCCTGGGTCTCAGTTCTTTATCTAGGTAGGAATGGTTGCCCTTGCCCACCCCTCCCTCCTCCCTCACTGGGTGGTGCATCTCACAATGGGATGATGCAATGTGTCCTGTCATTGGTGAGCCTTAATGGCCCATTAACAGAAGATTTCCCCGACAGTGGACAGTGGTGAAAGAGATAAGGAACATTGACTCACCTGGTTTTAACATTATCAGAAGGCATCTGCCCCCTCCCCTCTGGAATTATGAGGAATGGGTCATACAAGAGATAAACAGAAAACCTCCCCAACTGGTTTCAATAGATGGCAAATAGAACAAACATTTTTTTGGTTACATAACCCAAAACAACCATTTACAATTGATATGTCTGTAAGAGACAAATACTCTAATGGTTGTGGGGGACTGTGGGTTGATCTTGGCTGGATTTCAGGTGCTCACCAAGCCACTTTATCGTTTTATCACTCCCCCACAGATGGACAGGACATAGAAAATAAGATGGAAAACAAGTTGTCTGTTGAGGTAATGCAATTCACTAAAGCAAAAGGTTACACATGCACAAGGAAAGGGAAAATAAGCTATTCTCTACTTCTCACCATCATGTGATGTCCAGCCACTTCCTGGGAAGCAGGGCTTCAGCATGGTTAGTTGTTGCTCCATAATGTCATTTTTGGACCTAATGAATGCTGCTCCTTCTTTCTTCTCTTCTTAGCCTTTATATCCAAGTCAGTATCATCTGCTGTGGAGCATCCCTGTGTCAGTTTGGGTCAGCTGTCCTGGTTGTTTCCCCTCCCAAGGTCTTACACAACCCCAGACCACTGATCGGGGTAGAATGTTAGAGAGACAGTGCTTATGCTGTGCCAGTGGTTTTCAGCAGTAGCGAAAGTGCTGGCACATAAAAACACCGTTCTAGCAAACAGTGCAAAGCACAGCACCATGAAGATGGCCATGCACAAAACTAACTCGATCCCAGCTGAACTTAGTATAGTGACTACAGAAATGTGTCCCCGGAATGAACATGTGAACAGGTATTTGTGCAACAAAATTTATTGAATTTTCTGGATTTCTGAGACAATTCAGAAGGTGAAAATAGGACTGCAGGATCTCAACAGCTCTTGCAGCAGTGTTATTTCTGGAATACCAGTAAGGACACTCCTCTGGCATATAAACTACAGGCAGGAATTTTTTCCATACATCAGATCAAATCTGTATGCACTGGAAAAATTCTGTCCAAGTTACACCTAGGCAGCTCTTCTGACCTACTTATTCTAGACACTGATCATCCAATGAGTCTGCTCAAATGTCTGGCCAGCAGGCAAGCATGGTCCAGTTGCTATACTTCACTGGGGTGCAGCCAGGGAAACATTGGAAAGATACTACTACACCCTGACAGATGCCAGTTTTTATGCCCTTATCTTCAGTCTATTCTATATGTATTAGTTTGTGTGCCTTCATGTAGTGGAGTGCCCAAGTTAAATTGCATGAAGCAAAGCAACAAAGTCCCCAGGCAGGTGCAAATGAAAGCAGCTTTACTGCAAAACCCAGGCCTTTAAAAGCAGTTAGCTGGTTATCAGTCTACATAGTTTTAAGGCACAACAAGCTGAAGTCAACCAACCACCACACACCCTGATGTGGACATGTAGCAGTCCCACAGCACGTCTCTCACGTCTCTCACATCTCTCTACCCCTATTCCAGCTGAGCCACTCTCCCATAGCTCCCTTCTACTTAGCCTAAGTAGCAGGTCTGAGCTATGATTTTACAAGGGTAACAGGGCCCTTATTTTATAAGGCTTTACCTATATGCAACAGAGAACCATCCTTCTTCATGTTATAACAAATAACATTTAAGGAAACGTTTCTCAGGATGTAGTGGTCTTTTGTACAAATCCAACAACTCATGATTTTTCCACATCACTTGAGTAGACCATAGTGGAAGTCACCCTACTGAGCTCCTAAGAGTCCTGTAAATTTCAGTAGCAGCTGATTTAGGAAAAGGATTCAGGAAAAAGCAGAGTTTTGTTTGGATACGTTAACTGTATTCAAAGCCTTACATTACAAAATAGTGTATATTTGGAGTGATTTCAGAGATAATGGCAAAATAGCAAAACTGTAGACATTTTTCTAGTCCATGAAAATAATAATAATAATGTAGGCTTTTTGCAAACAACAGAGAAGCAGTTGTTTTCCACCTGTGGAAATATCAGCCCTGGCTAATTGATTTAACTATTTCTGTTTCCTTTCATATATTGCTATTCCCCGGCCTTTTCAGTAGCTACTATCTGAAAAAAGGACACCACACTATTTCTTGCAGATACAAGGTGATGTACCAGGTTCCCCAAGATGGGAAAGCACAGCTAAAAATTCTTACTGGTTAATTTCTCTATCCTTACATAATCCTTCTGCCTCCCTGCCCCCATCCTCCAAATCATCTGACTTCTTAGCAGTTTGGGTTCTGGAAGCTGTGGATACTTTGCTGATATTTGCTTCTTCTGATGGTTTCTTCCTGACTTCAATCAATCAAAGTCAAACCTGAAAGCACAACAAGGTGTGCTCTCTTTGGGCATCCAATCACTCTGAAATGGTACATTTGTGAAACAAGCAAAGCTCTTCAGCATGAGGCTTGGTAAGATAGGTACATATACCAGGTGTCATCAATCAATGAATTTTCCTGTAGGTTATTTGTCAGAATATCCATTTTCCTGAAGGCAGTTCCAGGGTTTAAAAATTAAACTAAATGCATTCTGAAAACAAGATTACTTATGACAATTTGTATGTTTTGTATGATATTTAAAGTAGAGATCTGCACCACTGTTTTAATAGAATAAATTGATCAAATTCTGTTTACCAAGTGGGGAAAAGACTACACAGCTAAGCTACCCAAAGGCCTATTTTATTTCCTCAGTCCCACAGCATGTATCAACAAAGAGAGAAGCTAATATCATTGCTTTTTTAAGAAGTCTTTTCCATTGTACACACAATTTGTTAAAGATCTGTTGCTTCTAGGAGATTCTCAGTTATGAATATAGTATGAAGAAAATCCTGACCATTTAAGGGAGCCTCACCAGATCAATTCTTGCTACTATTCATGTCTGCTTTGATTTACTTCAGGAGAAAACACTCACGGATTGAAGGAAAGGCAGTCAGCAGTGATCTGCATTGTCTGGCAATCTCTAACTGAGAATCATTCCAGTGAGTGCGTGTACTCTGGTGAGCACATGTGTAGAGAGGAACAAATTCTTTTATGGGTCTTTTATGGGTCTCTAATTTTCTAGCAGTGTCACCTTGACACCAACCAAAAAGAAAATTAAGAATTCCTACTCTTTTACACAAAGGACCAACATTTTTTCTTGTGAGACTTTTCTAGCTCCTCTTTTTCATCCTGTGGGTGAGAAGTGAAGCACAGATTTTTCCTTCTTGACTGCCCAGTGTTACTCTGAAGTAGAGTAACAAGAAGAGAATATGCCTTAGATCATGTCTACACAAAAACTTTTAATTTAACTGAAACTGGGTCAAAAACAATAGATACACTCTGCAGCAGTCCTCCAGTTTTAAAGCTGAATTTGCAAATTTGGGTTTTCTATTCCTCTCAGGCTGCAAGATCAAATTTTTTAAAAACTGCATGGGTTATGAGGTTAACCTGTGCACTGGAAAGACACTTTACAGTGAACATCATAGGTCAGCTGAGGAGAAAAAAGTGAATTACCTATTTAATCTGAGCATTTCTGAATTTCAGAATCAGAGGTAATGAGAAAGAAAAAGAAGTCTTTTTCTCTCGGGGTTGCTGTCCCCTGAGACTCCTCGGGGCGGCCGTTCCCCGAGGCGGCTGGTTCTTCCCCCAGGGTTGCTGTTCCCTGGAGATTTCCCTGGGGTTGCTGTTCCCCATGGTAATAAGGTTTTGCATCTTCTCTTTGCCCCAAGTGTTTCACACCGAAGGCAGAGACGACAGAGTCCACCAGTGCATGTTTCCAAGGTTGTTTATTCTTCATTATCTCTTAGTTTTTTCTTCTCTGCCAAGTCTCCCTGGCAGGGCACATTATCTTAGCTCTTTCTCTGCTCTCTGAGAGACATCCTCAGCAGAGCAGGGCACACGGCAGGACTGGGCGGATCAGAGAGTCCCGTACCTTATGTACAGTACCCCTGACCCAACCACCGTCCGAAACGTATTTATTATTTACAAAATTTCGCCAATGCCTACTACCTCCGCTAACATGTCATTTCTACTCTAAACCAATCCTTGAGATCCAACTCAGCAGAAAATGGGGGACGAGAACAAGAACAAGGAACACCAGGGCCACTCCCCAATTCCTCCATCTTGTCCCTTCAACCCCATATACTAAAATCCTAGATTCTACATCTACATTCTATGATAGACCAAATACTACTTATTTTGAATTCACTCAGCTTATGACTCTCCATACAATGTGAGCATTCACTCCCATGGGCAGAGGCCAGAATCTGAGTCCTCCTGGGCTCTGTGGGAGGCTGGCTGACCCCCCTGTACAGACCCCAGACCCCCCTGTACAGCCCCCAGATTCTCCAGGGCTGTCAGAGGGATATCCTGGACTCCAACATTTTTCCATGGGGAACTGCAATATTTGAGGCTTAGCCTGGGACCTGGATACAGCAGACAGACTTGCTTCATTTTGCTTAACCCACAAGATGAAGACTGCTTTACTGAAGAAGTTTATAGGTTTAGTTTTGGCTCCTAATACATCTGATCAACAGCAATCTCTTTCTGCAGCTTGGTGTGCTGACAGTGATAAGCTTACTCAGGCTCTCACTGAGATGCTCCCTCAGAACCATAGCTCAGGCTATCCCACTCTGCTTTATTTATCACCAGAGGTTTTCTGTATTGCTTTTGCTTTCAAGTTTAATTAAATGTATTTATTTTCTACATTAAAATGCATAGATCAATGTGGACAAATTTTTTGTGAAACACTTCAGAAGTCAAGGAACAAGCCCTGAGCACAGGTTGCTCTCTGTGAAAACAGCAATTAGGAAAAGGCTTTATTCAGGAACAAACCTTTATGACAAGAGAATTATTGTCCACTTGTGAAGATGAAATAAGAAGAAATTTTGCTTTTAGATCAAATGAGAAAGTGGTCTTCAGCGGGTTTCGAGCTGGGTGCATAGGCTTTGGTTTTTGGGGCCTGGGACAACCAGATACAATCCAGCTGTCCAAACGGAAAACCTTTGTTTGTTGTTTATTCCTTGTAGAACGTCGAAGGTGTATTGAGTCCTGCCAGCTTGAAACATAAATTCTAACACGTAGAAATGACTGAAATGTAAAACTGCTCTAATTTGGAGATACTATGAAGTGATAAATACAGCATTGCTTCAGGTCTTTTATTATCTGTCACTTATGCAAGCATCTAATTTTGGTTTTCTGTTCATTGATGCCACCGTTCTCATCCTTTTAGGCTCGGCTTCCTACCCTCCATACAAAACCAGGGCGAGGAAGGGCCTTATTCTGAACAGTGACTTAGCACATCACAACATTTGGCTTCTCCAGTGCCGTCCTTGAAGTAAAGATTCTCAGACAGCCAGCAAAAAAATAATAGCATTTCAGGCATATAAAAGAAGAAAAGAACTGTGCTTTAATTAGGTGAGTTGTTTATGAATTTTACTCATCCATGAATGACTCGCTACACCTGATTCAATGTGGCTCTGATTCTTTAATTATTTCTCTGCGGCAAAGGTTTTTCATATCTAGTGGTATGGTTCAGAAATATGCAGATAAACAGAAAAGCTATGACAAACTGATTTCCACTTACGGTACAGATTTCATTCACCTTACCCATACACACAAAATAGGTGACCCTTTTTTCTGACCTAATTTACCATATGCCACGGACTACTTTTTTTCTGAATTAGTGGGTCCTGTGCTTTTGTGTTCACTTCTCCCGAATATTGCCAGGTCAGGAGAATTGGAGAATCACGAAATCTCAGCCATCCACAGCTCTCTAACAAGGAAAACCAGAAACTAGTTAGTTATGCCAACTCCCACACAGACATGGAGATTTATTATAGCAAACCCCACCTCCTGTGGTACTACACAGTTAGAGGCTAGAATACTCTTTAAAAAATGGATCTTACTATGCCCACCTAACTCCAGTGCAAGCTCACTTGCACACCACAGGAACCTGGATGACACAGTATCCTTAGCTTGAGAAGAATACCAGGTTCAAGAGCAATGCATTCTGATAAGCAAGAAAACAGGCAAAGGGAGCATGGGTGAAAAAAAGCCCTGTCATTATGCAGCATACGCAGGAGATATACAAGAGGTGAAAGCAGTGTCAGGCCACTTGGAAAGGATATATAGAGGTTTTCAGAGGAAGCAGAAATAAGGGAAGGCAGGCCAAGACCCATCTGGAATTAATTCTGTCTAAGGATGTCAAGGACAATGAGAAAGGTTTCTTCAAATACATCAGTAACAAAAGGAAAACAAAAGGTAATATGTAACCATTACTAAATGGAGGGTGAACCCTGGTAACAGGATGCAGAGAAGGCAAAGTTACTGAATGGCCTTAACTGACAGGACCAGCCCCCAGGAATCTCTGTCTGAGGAGACAAGTTAATAAAACGCTGGAAGGAAAAATTTCCCTGTCCCCAAGCCAACGGAAGATTGGACTAGGGAACAGCTAGGCAAACCTGACATCCGTAAGTCCATGGGCCTTAATGAGATGCATTCTCAAATGCCGACTGTTAACTCCATGGCAAGGTTGCCCTTATCATCCCTGAAAGGTCATGGCAATTCAGAGAGGTTCTGGAGGACTGGAAGAAAGAAAACGAAAAAAAGAAATCTATCCAGACACAATCCTGCACCATGTGCTCTAGGATTGCCCTGCTTGAGCAGGGAGGTTGGACCAGATGGCACACTGTGGTGCCTTAGAACCTGACCTGTTCTGTGATTCTGTGAAAACATGACTTGGAGATAACTAGAAACATGCTCTTGCTCCAACTCCCAGAGTACCAATCATTGCAGCATCTCAGCACTGATATTGAAAAGGCACAAAGAGATGAATATCCTGTTTATCTGACATATGTAATTCATTACTGTGATAGAACAATAACTATACAGAAATTAATTGTAGCTTTTTTTTTCATCTTAACTCACCTGCCAATCACGTTTGCACTTCGGCTGTTGTTTATTAAAATAAAGTTGCATTGCTATGATTCAGTTTTTGCAGTACTTAAAAGACAGTTCCTAGGAAACAGTGAAAACAAAATGCTGCATGTGATAGAAAAAACTACAGGAACATCTGAAAAAATTCTGGCTAGGTAAGAAAGTAAAGGTAGTTTAAATGAAACGGAAGACTTTGTTACTTAGTTACAATTATTCACCAAAATCTCTATCATTTTAATTTATAAAAGGAATTTCCTGTCAAGTTCAGAAGCATAGTGAACATTTGGATGTTTCAAATACAATCACTACATTCTTGTATATATTGTTTAACGCTATATGGTTGTATAGGCCTCAACAGTACATCCAAGAGTAAAGCAATTCCTCTCCTACAAAATATTTGCAATATTAATGCGTTTAATGAATTCATAGATGCTTGAACCATTTTTAAAGCACCAGGAATAATCGATTTGGGACACATTTTTTAAACAGCACTCTAATGTTAACTTTTTTGCCGATATCATTTAGTCAGTTTTCCAGTACAGACTTGTAACTTCCAACATGGAACATGCATTAGCATCTGCAAATTTATTCTGAACTCTAGCTGTGGGTTTGCTTGCTATTCTACTAAAATTGAGTGCCTTAAAAAGTCACTTTATTAATTAAATATGTTGCATCATTTTTAGCTGCAGAGATGTCAAGGCAGTGACAGTGTCTGATTTTCTTAAGCAACACTGATGTGGTGATTCATTGAGTGACAGGAATAAATGAACAAGGTGAACAAATGTGACACAGAAGTTAGGAAGAATGTTCCTGTATGCAAACCCAGAAATTTCTGTTTATAATTATGTTGTTTTATTTTACCAATTACTGGCACTTTCAAGCTCGTCCGTTGTTATGTGGTCTCCTTTTCTGAAGGGTTTTTGAAGGGCACTGCAGTAGACATGGCATTTGATTTAAAATTTGTTTTCTGTATATGACTCAAAAACTGCAGGGGATTCAGATGAATCTCTGAACAAAGATTGTTGCTGGATTTTATCATAATGATAATGATGCTGACAGGAGGCAAATAATAGCTAGGTAATGAAGAAATTGAGCTTATAAGAATTTATAGCTTGCCTCCTGAGGAAGCGTGCATATTGCCTCTAAACAGATTCGTATCTGTCCACAGCTATAAACTCTGTCCTGAAAAAAGAAGGACAACAGACAAGGCCTTTAGCACTATAAAAGAGTGAAGGGCTACTATTAGAACAAGAAATAGAAAATCAATTGGAAAGAAAGCAAAACAACAACAGAGAAAAAGAGCCTGGAAAAGGGATGGAAATATAGATACAGACACACCACAAATAGTGATGCAGCTTTGGGAAGGAGATGTTGAGATACTGGGAAGGGAGCAGATGTGAAAGCAAGGATTAAAATCAGGGTATGCAAGGAAATAAAGAATGGTCATGAAAAATATAAAGAGATAGATGGAGAAGTGATGAAAACACCCAATAGTAAACAATTCTATCCTGAATACATACTACTTAATTCCAAGTACAAGTACTTAATAATTTTGTAGAGTGATTTTACTTATTTATCAAAAGAGAATAAGCTACAGGTAGGCAAAGAAAAAATGATGTGAAAGAGCCAAATTAATATCAACCTTAAGTTGATTACTGTCTCACATAAAATGCACCTGAAACTTGATACAAGCACATGTCCTTGGAAACTTAAATCAGAAAGAACATCTTTCTACTAGCTAATATAATAATATTTTTATTATTATATAAGGATTGCATTAGTTTACACCCGAGAATCTTCATAGAATATTTAGATATAATAGAGTTCCTCTGAGTGGAGCTGGTCTGTGTTTCACAGATATTTGAATTATCAGACCTAGGAATGGAATACAGACACACTTCAATTTCTTCCATTTCTTCCATTTCCTATTCCTTCATTAATTCCTTCATTTATTTAGCAAATCATTTCTTTGTTAGAGCTCCGGTTTTCTAGTGATTGTCTTCTCTACTACCTGTTTGTGTTTCCTTAACATCTCTTTATTATGATAGGGATAGAGGTATTCATTCCTTTTAAGTGCACTGCCCTGCCTTATGACTATAAAACGTGTATGAAGAAATCCACAGCAAATCCAATGCTTTTGTACGTGACTCAAAATGGATTCTATTAGTGTCAAAACCAAGCAGTTGCCTAAAGAAGGTCAGAAGCTAATTATTTACCTTTTTGTACATTGAAGAAATTGGGAGAGCCAAAGAAGAAAGTTAGTTGCTTTCATAATCCATAATAAGATCATAATAAGAGGGTATAAGAGATCATAATACCCTCATAATAAGAGGGTAATAAAGGACTTACAACTGTTGTTCGTATTTGTAGGAATTTTATGTAGTCTTCTAAGGGAATAAAAGAAAATGCTCTTAACGATAAATTCAGAAATTATCTTAAGTACCAAAGTCCTACTAAATCAATTTTTAAATCACCAATAAATCCCTTAAATTTCAATGATCACAGATTCTTTTCAGAAGTGCGCTCTGCTCCAGGGTACCTGAAAATTTTGGACACCATAAATCAGACATTCAAAAAAACATTATTCCTTTAATTTATCTTCTTTGAAAATGAGGGTCTATCAAAAATTAAGTATTATATGTGTCTAAAAATAGTTAAATGTATACTCAGAAAAGAGATTTGCAATGACATAGAAGGCGGCTTTCTGTGCTGATGAAGTGTGAAGAAAAAGTAAAAGTAAATGGTTATTCCTAAACTAAGACTTGTGTCTTCAGGAAATTATGAATTTGTGGAATAACCAAAAGGAGTTTTTTTGTTGGGCAACAAAGAGTGAAGTGAATAAGTCTCTTGTTTCTGTTTCACAGTAGTTCTGTGTCATCACATAAATCTACAGGAAATAAAATCCACAGTGACACATATGATCTACATTATTCAGTTCACTTCTTTTAAAAAATAATTGGATTCTCTATAATTTCTATATTTCTGATCCTGTTTACAAAAATATGGTAAGTGAACAGCCCTATTCTAGAATGGAAGGAGAAGAAAACCTTCTTTTAAGTAGCTAAAACCTTTGAGAGACAATCACACACAATCATTATGTCTGGGATTAAGTTATTGATTGATTAACCACTGAATCAATTCCTTAGAACCAGCAATGGAACAAATTCTTATCAATGAAACGTGCCTGTATTCACAGTCTGAAAAGCAGGAAGTCTAATAGCCATTTTAAGTAGACCCAGTCTTGATGCACAGTGTGACTCATTGCTAGGGTAGGGGAGCTCCAGCTGTGCAGCAGAGCAGCAAAACCTCATAACAGAAAGCCAACATATATCTTTGTTGTCCAAAATATCTTTAACGTTAATTTCCTGAGAGGACCTCAACAGAAGATTTTGCAGTACATGTGTATTTCTGTGTTCACTTGTATGAATAATTATTATTAAATATTTTGTGAAGCACAAATAGCATAGGATGTTCATTTTCAAGATATGGAGGTGAAAAATATTAGTTGTCATATACAGGCAATAAAAAACCTTCCTTTGCCTTACAAAGATTTTTGGACACGCCTTCTCTACACATTCTTTCATGTCAGCCCATATTGCCATGTAGGGAGCAATAGGCAGCAATTCCCATGCAGAGGGCTATTATGCAGGGACAAGACATCCATGGAAACAATAACATACACAAATACAACTTAGAAAAATCACCAATGAACATCTGCCTATTTCTATATGGAGCCCCTGACCTAAAACAAAATAATCTAATTTTATCAGAATATATTCCTACCTATCATCTTTCTCTTAGTATATACAGAACATCTTATCTACATCTTATCAAACATTGGACTCAATCATCTTGGAAGTCTTTTCCAATATAAATGAAAATAGGTTCTGTGAAATTCTGTGATTCTGTGAACCTATTTCTTAAATTCACATGTTTGCATAAACTCAGAAGGGCTAAGATTAAAGGACAGTTTTGGAGCTCATCTGGTCCAACTTCTTGAGCTGAGCAAAGGTGTTGGAACAGATGGACCTAGAATTGCTCACACAAGATCATGATCAGGTGACTTTTGAAGATCTACACGAAGGAAGACTCCATCGTGTCTCTGGGCAACCTGTGCCAGTGCTCAGTCATCCTCTCAGTAAAAATGGGTTTCTCAATTGCTCTACAGAGATTCTTGTCATTCACTTTGTGCCCATTGCCCTTGTCCTGTCACGGGGCACAATGGGGTAGAGCCTGGCTCCATCCTCTTTGTATCCTCTCTGGGTGTATAAAAACATTGATAAGATTTTCCAGAGCCCTGCCTGCTCCAGGCTTTCCTCATAAGACAGAGGATCATAGAAAGTTGTTGGATTAGTCAAGCAAGTTTCCTCCTTGGTGAAATCATGTGACTACTCCTTATCACCTTCTCTTCCTTCACGGACCTGGAAACAGGTTCTCTTCCAAGGACATTTTTGAAGAGGTCAAATTCTGCTCTGCTGCAGTACAGGGTAGTGATATTACTTTTTGTACTGTTCGTTCTCTTGTCTTCTGGTTCTGAACCCCACCATGTCACGGTCCCTGCAGCCAAGGTTACCCTCATCCTTCACATTTCCAAAGAGACGTTCCCAGTTTCCGAGTATGACATCCAGCACTGCACCTGCCTTGGTTGGTTTCTCAAGAGGTGGATCAGGAAATTGTCATGAGTGCCTTCCATGGCAATCCTCTTTGTTTGCTTATGTCCTTCTAGTTTTTTTTTTTTGTAGACATAAAGGTAGCTGAAGCCTCCAGTGAGGATCAGATCCTGAGAATATGACTGTTTTCTGTCTGTATAGGCTTCATCTTTTTTTTCTTCCTCAGAAAGTGGCCTAGAGCAGAGACACTCTACAATGTCACACTTACCTGCCTTCTCTTTAATTCTGCTGACTCTGTGTTGAACTTCAACAGTGTTCCATTCATCCCAGATGCCTTCTCACATAAAGGGTAACTTCCCCTCCTTATCCTGTTGGTCTGTCTTTCCTATAAAGTGTGCAACACTCCACTGAAACCTTTCACTCAAGGAAGTTATCCCACCTCTGTGATCCCAACAAGATCAAAGCCCTGCAAACGTCCACAGATCTGTAGCTCATTTGTTTATTAATCTTGCTCCATGCTTGAGTATACAGGTACTTCAGAGAAGTACCCCACCATACTGATCTCCCAGGAAATTTTTAAGAATTCTCCATAATGCTATTTTACAGGCATTTCCTTGCTTATAAGCACAATGGTGGAGGCAACACCGCTTAATTCCCATTTCCCTGATTTTGTGATTGATTTCTATCACATCACTCTATGATCCTTACTCATTAAACCTGTCCATCATTCCTTTTCACAGTTGTTAGTAAATCTTTTGCATCCCTATCCTTCATAGCTTTAAGCCCTCCTTGACAGCTCAGGCATCCTGCTGGCAAAGATAGTTCCAATCTCCTTAATGAGGTGAAGTCCATTTCTCTCAAGAAGGTCATGGTCTGCATAAAGTGCCCAGTGCTTGTAGAATCTAAATCCCTGTCACCAGCAATAGATCCACAGTCAGTTATCAACTTGAGTTATCAGTACCTTCCTCCTCACTACTTCACCCTCACTGTCAGAATTGAGGACAACACCACTTGGGCCCCATGCCCTTAATTACCACCTCCAGAATGCTGAAGTAATTTTTCATAATGTCCAGGCTCTTCCTGGTCGCATCCATGGCACCTGAAGAGAGAAGGGGATAATATTTTGAGTGTCAGAAATAATTTGCCAGTCCCTCCAGAAGATCTCAGATCTGGGCTCTCAGCAGAGAGCAAACCTGTAGATGACAGGTTAGCTTGGCAGATCGATCATTTTGTCCCCTGCAGCATGAAATCAGCCATTTCAATGACTTGCTACTTTTTCATGATGGTCATGCATGGTTTAGTGTCAGGAAGGTCAGTTCATGGGCACATCTGGACCCTCTTCAACTGCAAAGGCAGTGAACCTATTTTGTAGTTGTAAGACCTTAGGGCAAGAGCATTCCTCTGTGCCTGAAGTCCCAACTTCATCCTTTACCTTCACCCAAAGTTTGCACTTACGTTAGAGAAGGACACTTCCTGTACGTCAACAGCAGTTGGGCTCAGTTATTCTTGTAAAAGACCCTTATCTACCTCCCTTTCATCATCTGTGATGCTGTGCAGACTGTTCACTGTCCCCTACAGCTCCTCCATTTGGAGGCACAGTTCCTGCAAGATGGCACACCTCCCACAGGACAAAAGCCATCTTTTCTGATCTGAGAGAGGCTCCAGGCACTCCCTAGGTGTGAGGCATGAAGGAATCTTTCCACCATCTGAACATCTGCCTGCACCTAAGCCTCTGTCCTGACAGGGTCAGTTTCTCCAACATTTGCATGGGAAACTGTAGCATGAAACCTCTTCACCTGACAGTTTACACAGGTAGAAATTCGGCTGAGGTTCCCTTCTTTTTGCCTCTCTGCACAAACTGCATCAGTTGTGCATCATCTGTCTTCATCTTCCATTCTCTAGGGCTGATTCCAATATAGGCTTCTCCTCAGCTTTGGCTAACAGTTTCTTGACCTTCCATAACCAGGAGCTCATGTAACAAAGGCTTTAGGAAAACTCATTCAAAGGCAGCTGACTGCATTCAGTAAAATTTGCTAGAACTGCTTCAGTCCCACACGTAACTGATGTGATTTTGGGGGCCTGGTGGAGAATGAGATTCTCATTAACCTCTTAGAGATCAAAAATTTAAGTCTTGGTAACATTCTTCTTAGGATCATGGGAAAGCAAGTATTGTATCATTTCTCTTTTGTGGATCTGGTGCTCCTCATGCACCTTGGTTTGAAGCAATGAATAGGGATATATATACTTGAGGAATGGCAGGACAACCCATGCTGTCTCTTTGTTAAGAATTCTCAGCATGTTTATCAGATTTCTTAGCAAGGGTTAAAAAAAGTAAGAAAACACACTGTACTAAGACACAGCTATGTATTTAAATGGGGTTTTTTGTAGAATTACCTGAGAAATCAAGAGCATTTGAGTCAGTGGCAGACACTGTGACAGTAAGAAGTACATGGGAGACGTAGAAAAGTGATGTGCATACAGATGAGGGATTTCTCAATTTCCCAGTAGCAGAGCAAACCCAGACCCAGACTAAGACATACCAGTCATAGTTGCTTGGAGTTAATGGCAAATACAGTGAAAATACGTTTATCTGCAGATCCTTAGGTCTATGGATCACACATAAATAAAATAACTCCTGCTTGCAGAGAAGAAAATTTAATGGTAGAAACCTCTGAATATGTGTTTGAAAAAATGTATTCTCTCCATTCTGCAGAATTCTCTGTTTAGCTAGTTCTGTATTTATTTATTTATAACATCCAACCATAGGCAGTATCAGTGAAAGGGCTGAATAAAAGTCTCTTTATAGAAAAGTAGACACTTTTCCATTTATAGGGCAGTTGCAGAAATTTGTCACACTAGTTATTCTATATAAAATGGAGTGAAAATATTAAGGGAGAAGTTTGTACACCATGAGGAGCATTAATAAAGCTAGAACATCCATGATAACTTCAGGCAAACTAAGGAATACTTAAATCCCATGAAGATGACTGATTTCCCTTTTTGCTGTGCATTCACTCAGTTAGAGATACATCAGCTTGAAGCTAATGTAAAAGAGAAGAAAGCAAACATTTTTTTTTAGAAATCAGAAAATCTCTAGGATGTGAGGTGTATTAAGAACATGATGCACAAGATATTGGAGTGCATAAATTTGAATGATAACATCATGCAGAATTATATGCTGTGCTAACAGCCTTTAAATGGTGCAAATTATCTTGTTATTATACAGAAAAAAAATTTGATTAGCTTACAGAGTATTCACTAATTTGGCCTGATTAGGAGGCTTTGCACTCTGATGAATGCAAAGCAATTAGTAAAAACATTCCATACACTGTTTGTTTTCTACAACCAACTAGGAAATTGATGTTATTAATCCTTTCAAATATAATAGCATTTATTAAAAACAAATTCTAGTTTTTAAAGGAATCTACTACATTACTACTACATATACTCATCACATATCTTGCGTAGTACAATCCATAGGATATATCTAGGCATTTTTGACAGCTAACGTTTTCTTGGAGTTCCATAACGTATTGCACATCTTCATAGGGACAATGGTAACAGAGCTCAAATTCTACCTTTAGTTCAGAAAAAAAAGCAAAAGCTCATCTTTTACATTTGCCTAATTTCTTGTGTTCAAGTGCAAGAAACACCAGAGTAAAATACAGTGAAAACATCTGTATATTTTAAGGAATAGCTCCTTACAAGGGCTGTCCACCTCAAAAGTATTAGCTAAAACAGGTCATTACATTATAAAAGAAGTTCAATGGAAGAATTATTTTAGCTGGTGTTTAATCTGACTGTGAATACTAGCATCAACACAGTCTTGTGCTATGCTAATTTAAAGTTTCTTCAGCTTTAAAACAAGAGGCACATTTTGGGTTTTACGCTTAATATTTAATAATAATTTAATCCAAAATTGTTCTATGGCATGTATTATGTAAGATTTAGGATTGATCAGTTTTGTTAATATGGTAGAATTTCTTGAAAATGGTAAGTTTGATTCATATATAAAAGCAATGAGGCAAGCAGTGAAGCTCTAAAGTGCTGTAAAATGTGTGGAAATAACTGGATACTCACAGGTAAATAGCTGAGATTAAGCTAAATGCTCATTTTAGACTTGTTATTTAAATCTCAGATTACAAGGGAAACCCTATTTTCTCCAAAGGATTCTCTTAAGACCTCCCTCCTGGGAAACACTGAAATTACAACAAATTTTTTGCTGACTGCATTTCACTCCAGATTTTCTTTCTGAGAGGTGTGAAAAAGATATTTGATTTAATGAGATTTAATTATCAAATGATGTAAATTGGTGTAATTCCTATATTTAACTATAAAGAAGATAGGGGAATTAATACAACTCAAGAATCATTTCTTTCCACCGAGCTGTAAGAATATCTCAAGTAGTTTACTTCACCATATCTCTAAAGTGTATCTTCAGGCATACACAATATATATTCCCAAGCCCCAAATTTGCTAGTTTGCTAAATTAAATTCAAAACCCCCTCTAAAATGTTTCACTGAATAATATAAACAGCAAATTTTTTGATTGTCAGTGAAGCCTTTATTAATACAACTGAAGAAATTTTCATGTAAGAAGTAGAAGCTTATCTTGAAGTCATAAGCAGATGTTCGAAATTGTTACCTACTATTCAAGGAAAAAATTTAATTATGGACTGTGTCTCCAAGTAGAGATTCTGGGTTGACACTGCATTTTCATTCAGTTGTGGTGTTTTAAGTTTAATTGTGTTTATGTTATTCTTATTGCTGCCTACTTGCTAAAACTGCACCACAACATAATAAGAAAATGTGGTCATTTTATCTGCAATATTTTCCCATGTCTTAGTAGTTCATTTTAGTTTGTGTTGGTTTTGCATTTTTTGGCATTTGATGAGGAAAAGAGGCCACACACAGAAGTGATGTTTCTAAGAAAAACTGTGGCAAAACCGATCAGTGACTAGTTTTGAATACTGACACCTTGTTAGGCCACTGGAAAGTTGATACACCTCTGTGAATAGCCATGTTAAAAATTGGGAACCCCCAGGAAAAGCTCTCCTTCCTTCCTCCCAGAAGAGGTGCCTGTGTCTTCGGCCCCACTCCGCCGCATGGCCCCTGCTGCGGGGCAGGGGAGGAAAGAAGGCCCTGTCCTGGCTGGATCAGGACCCCAGGAGCTGTGAACATCCTGCTGCTGAGCCGTTCCTCCCCACCAGTGATGGCCGCTGCCAAGCAAAGGGAGGTGGAGGAAGACTCAGCTGCCACTACCAAGGCACTTGCCGAGGGCAGTGGCTCCAGATGCACAACAGATCGTGCGGCTGAGACCAGGGTGGCTCCTCAGCTGTGCACAGTGGCCCCACAGCTGGAAGTAAATGCAGCTAGAGTCCTCAAGATCCTTGAGATTCAGCCCAGCGTGGCCTGAATCTACCACCTTCAGCCACTGCCCGGAAAAAATCATCACCCTCTGCAGGCCCCAGGTGAGATATTAACTCTTTCCTTGCACAGATGAAGCTTGCAAAACATTGGATGCTATCTGTGCATTCAGTGAGTGAGTGAGAGAAAAGGACAGAGTGAGGACATGTAGAGAGACAATATGAAGACGTCAAGATCAGTGAGGGAGGAGTCACATTCTAGATAGAAGGAGAATGCCATGGTGATGGACTGTGATATATTAGAATATCCCTTTAAGTCATGGAAAAGATTTATCAGGGAGGTGAAGATGTGTTCAAATTGTTGATATGAGCGAAGACATTTGTGGTCAACGACGTAAATATTGAAGTAGCTGTGATCTTATGAGAAGCGTGAACAGAGACAGAGAGATGAGATGGAGATGAAGATCTGCCCCCAGAAGAGAAGACTTCTGCTCCCAGAGATAAAGTTATCTCAGAGATAGATGCAGGGAACTTTTACTTTTGAACTGCTCATCCTTAAAATAGTATCCCGTGAGTTTTCATGGCCCATAATGCAGTGTGGGAAGGCTGTGTCATATGGGAGGGATTTCACAAATGCAGATTCCCAGGTGGTGCTATTTGTGAGAATTAAAATTCACAAGACAACTCCTATGCCATGTGTTTATAATAAAATTACAGGATTATCTTGTGTTAGAGGGTAGTTTTGTTCAGCAGTGCTTTAATCACTTTGCCAGTATTCTAAACCTTGTTTTTTTATTTTTTTAGTCGTGAAACCAAGGTAAAAAAA
This sequence comes from Cisticola juncidis, assembly GCA_013400215.1. NCBI lineage: Eukaryota > Metazoa > Chordata > Aves > Passeriformes > Cisticolidae > Cisticola > Cisticola juncidis. The sequence continues at coordinate 139,404 of VXBR01003732.1, forward strand.
AAAAAAAAAAAAAATTACTGGAGTTTGATCAGTCTGCATAAGGATAGATCACAGAAACACTCTTGGGTCTCAAATAAAGAAGTATTTTCTACATTCAACAATTTAGAAAATTACTTAATAAATATTGTCAGTTTATGTTGAGTGCTCAAAATTCAAGAAAAATAAATAATTAAATTCATAGAGAAGGTACCTAATGTCTTCATAAGCAGTCAAAACCTGTTACAGGGTCCAATGGAAATCTCAAGTGATACAACATTCACAATGGTTAATAATACAGCATCATTCTAGACTCAGAAGCTTGCTTTTCAAGTCACTCATATAACTGCTGGTCTCATAATGACAAGAAGCTACAAAATGATGCATCATAGAATAGAATCATAGAGTATCCTGAGTTGGAGGGGACCCACCAGGTTCATCAAGTCCAGCTCCTGTCCCTACACAAGACAAATCCAGGAATCACACCCTGTGCCTGGGAGAGTTGCCCAAACTTCTTGAATCCTGTCAGGCTTGGTGCTGTGACCTCCTCCCTGGGGAGCCTGTTCCAGTGCCCAGCCTCTCTCTGGGTGAAGAACCTTTTTTAATATCCAGCCTAAACCTCCCCTCACTCAGCTTCATGCCGTTTCCTTGAATCCTCCTCCAGATGGAACAGACAAAATGACCTCAGCCACTCCTAATAAGACTTCCCACCAGACCCTTCACATCCTTCTAGGCCTCCTTTGGACACTCACTAAGAACCTGTTGTCTATTTTATGTTGTAGTGCTTAAAACTTCACACATTACTCAAGCTGAGGCCACACAGGCACAGAGCAGAGCAGGGCAATCGCTTCCTTTGACCATCTGGTGATGGTACGAAATCATTCAGATAGGAAACTGAAGGACTTTATTTTACCTCCCTGTCAAAACCAGCACTTAGAATTACATTTTTTTGTCTTATTATAACTATCCAAAAGTGTAGAGAGAAGAAAACAGGAAGACCCTTGAATTTTGTTTTCCTCTGTAGGTAAGTTCTTCAGTGACAAATGACATGTTAGATGAGATTGGTAGACATGTAATTTTTGCAGTGATTGCTTCAGTCCTCTGAGAGTCCAAAGTTCTTATTAACAAACTGACTACATCCTGGAAATTAACAAGGGGTTACAAAACAGTTAGATAATTATAGCTATTTTAGCTCTCTGACTCACAGGAAGATCAAGTAACAAAGTGGCACTTCTTAAATTATGCCTTTACATAAGGGTAGGTAGACCAGCTAATATGCAGGAACTGTACAGCTGTCCCTTATTTTCATGTCATTTGAAAATTAGAATGCAAAGTATGAATTTAGAGAACATATTTCTGTGAAACTGAAAGTGAAAATAAAATTTTAAAAATTGGACAGCAGAAGCAAAAAGAAACCCAAATAGGGGGAAAAAATACCACAAAAAAACCCACAAAAAACAAAAAAACCAAACCAAACCAAAAAGAAAAACCCAAAAAACCCCCAAAAACCTAACCAAACAAAACCAACAAAAACCCAACCAAACACACACAAAAAAATCCGAAACCAAAACAAAACACAAGACACAAAATAAATTGTAAGGCAGGCCCGTATGTCCATGTATCCTGAGTTTATGGAAAACTTTTGTAAACAAGTGTTCTGCTTGGTTGCCCACCCCCAGCCTCTGCAGTCTTATGTTCTATCAGATTCATCTTGATCATCATTCCTTTATGTATTACTGCTTGAAATCAAATCAAAATCTGCAGTCTCTAGCTCTAAAGCCTCTTAAGTGTCTCTGCAAAACTCCTACTTTGGCACTCCACAAAACACTACTTCTCCTAGCCAAAACACCCCTCAAACTCAAAAATGCTTAGACCAGAGCAACAACTGTATTTATTGCAATGATCACAAATATCCAACAACTGCAGAGCTTTTCATCTCTTTTAGTTGATGGGAAAGGCAGTTACACTGCAATATGAGAAACCTCACGGACTTGGGCAATGTCTGTGCCCAAGTGACAAAGAATTATTCAAGAGTATTTTTTAGAATTAAAGTAGAATTAAAGCTCTGAATTGTCGCTGTGAACTTCGCCCGAAAAGACACATGGAGCCACAAATTTGGGAGAACAGAAGCAGCAGGGAGAATCCCCTGCTTTGTTTATTACTTCCTCTTATATACTTCCAGCAATGTGACCATGGATTGGAGAGTGGTACTCCCACCTCTCAACCACACTGGTCAAAGGGACTGTCACACAGTCTTGTCTGTTCCAGCAAGGAATATGAAAACAATGGCACTGTTTTTAGAACACAACTGCTGTTTACATGAAAGGAGCATGAGAAGGTGCAAACCTTCTACTTTAATATGAACACTCAGCAAACTAGGAAAAATCTCAACACTGAACTATTTTTAAAGCAATAGAAACTGGGTCTATAAATCTCATATTCCACTTTTTTTTTTTTTTTTTTAATTGTTACTAAAGATACAGCAATAAAAAGTCATTCAAAAGCTGGAGAATCAAATCAGTGACTGTTTTAACAACAAACTGATTATTACGGTGATGCATTTGGGACTGTCTATAAGAGGCTGATTTCTTTTGAAAACCATACCTTTTATTGCAGCATTATAGCTGTGAGGATTTTTTAAGATTATGCTTGTCAGCCACTTTCCACACATGAAGAATTGTACATCAAAAAAAAAACAGAGTATAATTAGTTTTGGATCAGAAGTAATTTTTGTAGCACAGTTTTAAACTGGTGTATTGATTCCCTTTCTAATGCCAAAGAGGAAGTACCATTCCTGGAGGTCTTGAGTTTTGAAAGGGTTTGAACACTTACTCAGCAATAATGAAAAAATCCTTACTGAAATTCACACGAAGGAAAAGAATCGTGATGTCTCTGGTGCACCCAAACAATGTCTACAGCCTCTGTCTTTAGAAATGTTTTTGTTTTAGAGGAAAATGCTTTGCTGGTGACTTGAGGGTGTTTTTGGGCAATCATTCTAACCCTTGTTAATAACTCTGACTTCTTCAGCAGTGTGATTTCTAAAGGTGCTCTGCCAAGAAAGTTGTTCCATTGCTATGTTTTCCTAATATTAAAAATCCTCTCAAGAGCTTACAGAAAGTTTTTATGAATTATTCTAGCCTTCTGTTTGAAGCCTCTACGACCTCCCTACAAAAGCTGTTAACCGAACTTCTAAACTTGAAAACATCGAACACCTCTATGTGTCAGTAAGTCACTCCTCTCTAAGGCTTGCTCTTTTCTGGAAAGGAAAGGCCAGCCAGTCTGTTCACACTACTCTCGGCAGAAAAAAGGCTTACTCCTTACCACATCAAATACCTTTTAGAGAAAGTGCATGCACAATTCACCATTCACTCCAAAGGTGCTGGTATTATGCATCTTTTTGGCATAACAAATTAATTTTTCTGCTGTGCCTCTCTGCCTGAATTATTTTCAGTCTGCCAAGTATTTATAATTTATGATTTCATGCTTTAAAAAATCTTGTGACAGTTTAGATCTTATAATTTGGAATAAATGTCTCAATGTTCTAATCCAGAGAAGTGAGACAAGACTTTGTGGGCAAAGCCCAGCAAAGAAATTCACATACTCCAACGGTACTGGCATCTGGTAGATAAAACATTTATGTCTCAGCTCTCCTGCTCTAACTAGAGCTCTAACTAACTAGATCAGAGACAGCACCACACTTATTTGAAAAATAAAGTGTTTCAGTATTTGATAATATCCCACTTGCTAATTTTTTCCTGGTTTCCAATGTAGCAACCCACATTTTTAGCCTTTAGATGCAAAAAACATCTTGTATGACAGGAAACCAATGGTAAGGCTGAAGGGGCTTTCCAACAACTTATTACTGTCAGATTCATTAAGGATTTTGAATAAGAATCTTGATTCTCTAATTTTCTGTTATTTAGCTTTCATGGTAGGTGAAGACTTAAATGATTATAATAAATAGCAGCAAAGAATTAATTTACTGTGCTGTATTCCAAAAGGATTAATAGATAAAAAGACCTAAGATGTTAAATAATCTAAAAGATTTCTAAACATCTTGAGGAAATCTAATTTGTCCTGTGGTTTATCCAAGAAGTGTTACCTTTCTGTATGCTTGTTTCATCTGAACATGTGAAATACAGGATGCAGTCTAAAAGCCTCTGCTTGGGGCCACACTGGATTGATAGTTAATAGGTGAAGATATATAGGATGTAAGTTCACTAAGTTTCCTGAACATATTTCCACTTTGCCATCCTTTTAGTTTTGTCTGAGGCTAAAAATGGGCAATAGCTTTTTGAAGGGATACCATGAAGGGAAGCTGAAATTAAAGTAGAAAGTCCATTAGTGTAGCCTATTTAATTTTTTATCAAATATGACCAGACAAGGACTTAGAAATCCAAGATGTAGGTGTGTTTTCCTTCTTTGCAAAAACAAAGCAAGAATGTTATGTTCAAGATGGCAGTTTAAGTGGAGCAAATGGAAGGCTTTCAGAGGTTACAGCAGTTTCTTCTATATCTTTAACCAGATATTGACATTTCACATGATCTGCATATTGATTTGAAATGGAGAGTAATTTAAGCAGTTTGGTTTTAGTTTTCTCTTATTTCAGGTTTGTTTTGTTTGTTTGCTTGGTTTTCTGGTGGAAAGCACTTTTTACTGACCTTCACAGAGCAAAGTCAGCCAGGTTGCAATCACCTCCGAAGGACTGGGACTTCTACAAGAATCCTTAAAAAGGTTTATTCTTTCAACCCCTGGCTCTGCCTTCTCTTGCTGCTCAAACTCCACACAAAAAGAGAAGTTTTATTTTTTTTTTTCAATCTGAGATGTGAATTCACTTCTGTTTGTATCACCATAGAACACTCTGTGTAAGCCTCTACATTATGTTTCAGTTCATTAAAATAGGAGAGGCTCAGATTAATTTTTAATTCCTTTTTTTAATTTGGTCTAGTAGTTCAATTAATCAGTTTCATTATATGCACATTCCAGATGAAGAAATGATAGCAATCTTTGCAGCTTGTGCTTTGCAACATTTACTATTTTTCCTTGTACAGGTACTTATTTTGTTACAGTTTGTTTACCTTAGCCTTGATACTGTTTGGGCATCTCTTTATCATGATTTTTAAATTCAGCATAATAAAAAGTATTTCTTAAATGTACATAGGAAATGAAAGCGTTCTTTTGAAAGTACTAAACTTACTTTTAAAAAGACATCTGAAAATATTTTAATATCTTGGTTATATAAGGAAATGCAGGCAAAATTTTTATTCTCATCCCAAACAAACCTAGCTGGTGACAAGCTCAGAGTAAGCATTACTCCTGTATATACATTAATGAATAGACAAGAAAGGTAATTTCTGAACTGCTCACTGTTCCATTAATATTCCATACTTGATCTTATCTACTGCAATTGCTTTATGTTTTTAAAACCACATTCAGATAGATAGATAGGAGGATTCCTACTGAAACGCAAGGTCTTTAAACAAGCTCAGAAAGACTTTAAAGTCCATCTATTTTAGGAATAAATTCAATAGTTGAGCAACAGAAAATTTAATTACTATTACTAAAATTGTTGGAAAAACACAATATAAATCAAAAACTGACCAACCATAGCTATAATAATTATCTCCAAGTGAATTGCAATCATTTGGAGATTTGATGTTTTTATTATTCACATAATTTGCACTGCCTTTTTTTCCAAGTACTTTGTCTGCAAAATGACCACAGCAATTACCTCTCCCAGTAATTTAATGAAAAAAAGGAGCTTCTCATGCCAGTTGCTACCACATCTATAAAATTACAGTCTCCTGGTCTGAGGCATATGGTTGTCTGACTATCTGAAATAATAAGAGTCATCTGTTTACAATAATAAGTAGCTGTTGCTGCTTACATAGCATTGAGTGGTAATCAGAATTCTCCCATTGCTCTATCAATGTTAACTAATTAAATGCCAGGCTCCATTCTGAAGCAGCACTACTCAATACACTGTGGTAGCAGGCCTGCCCAGAAAACAGTTTAAAGATACCAAACAAATACAACTTCTGGTATGTGAAGGAAAAAACCTCAGGTAGATCCTGATTAGGCTGCACCATTCAGCTAGGATAGCAGATGGACCATTAGGATTTGTTGAACCTCACAAAAATGGATACCATGGCACAATATAAAACAGATCATTATAGTTATTTTGACAAGTGTAGGTTATCCCTTCTTACCTAGAAACCATGATTATTGAAATGAAGGGTAAAATCTTCCATAATATACTAGGAGAACAAGGGCTTTGAGAAGAAAACAGAAAGAAACTGTAACAGAATTTCTAGGGTGGAGAATCTATTTGTTTTAAGAGAATCTGCGATCGGATCCCATGCACCAGTCTTTCCTGCTGCTACAAATAAGATAGATTTATATACATTTATTACTGTAATATTAGTTGTTGACTTTATGGTGTTTGTAGGGGAAACCAGAATGTTTCTTTGACGTCATATTCAGACAGCACTGTCCCACAGAAGTGCAGGTTAATTAGCTGGATGGAACTCCCACCTCAGCATTTGAAAGAGAAATCAATTTTGCATAAATGTGAAAGAGGTAGGTTAAATCAGAAAACTTTAAATGGGTATTACTATAACAAAATTGAGGACCCTGAGAACAATTTCCCTCCTTTGTAGGCAATAGCAGTTCAGCAATGTGGAATGAAAATGCAGAGGGGTCCATATCACAAAGTAAGTCCAGCAAAAAGTGGTTATGTTTTTATACCTGATTTTTCAGGGTTTAGTTGAAATACCAGTAAATATTCAAGTGGTAAGAATTTTCGAGCGTATGCATGCAGGTACTAAAGCAGAAATAAAATTAAACGTTAATTCAAACTGAGACACTGGGCTGCTTTTCTGAAGATTAAACTTTATGAAATTTACTGAAAATTAATTAAGGTATCAGTTACAGTCTTTAAACATATCATACAAATTTGGGGATAAAGGACTGAAAAATGCCTACCCCCAGGATGTGGTCATGGCCCCAAGTCTCCCTGTGTTCAAGAAGCATTTGTTCAGTGGATTTAGGTGTGAAGTCTAGATCGTAAATTGCCTTGTATGGAGAGAGGAGTTGGACTCGGTTATCCTCACAAGTCCCTTCCATTTCAGGATATTCTGTGATTCTGAGTGGAAATTTTCTAGTTTTTAGCATAAATCACAACCGTTCATAATCAAATTTTATTTCATATTCAAATATAAATAACTTTTTTTCTCTCTGTGTGACTTCTACATTAATTACAATAGATGATACCTCCTTGAACATACCTTTAAACTGCTTTGTGAACTTGTGTTTAACATCTTCATATATATTTTTTTAAATAAAGATGATTATAAATTAAATACTGTGATATTTAAAAGCAAACTATCCTAGAAGACAGACTTGCCCAGTATTTCTATGTACTTATTTCCCAGAAGTATTTCATATCAAAGTAAATATGAAATGTCTCCTTTGGTACCTCTTAATATATTTAATAAGAACACAACTAAGCTTTCACTTTAAAAGCTGTAGTGAATTGATATTCATAGAAAGGGATGTTTTACCTTAGGAATATTGTTTCCTTGTATTTCTTCTGACATCAATAACAACTAGTTATTTCTCTGGTCATCAGCAAGCGCCTGATAAGTGTTAGCAAATCAGAGATGCTGACAACAGAAGAAGAAGCTGTAGGAATGGATCTCTCTTTTTGTTGGATTATTCATATCTCAGTTAAACTTCCTGTAAAGTAATTAAATGGTAAGGCATTCATCTAGAGGATAAATCATTCCTGTAAATAGCAAGATGAGAGCAGAAGGAGAGAAAGGAGGGGGTGAATGCTAGATAAATTGTTTAAATTTTTTTTTTTTATTATGCATTAGGTATTAAAAAGGATTATGGAAATGAAATGGAATAGAGATGAATGCTCTGTTCTTGTGCTGAATGACTTTCAGGACAGGATTTCCAGCAGTTAATGGAGTTGTTTATCACACTGGAAAGTCACATGAAACATGGCTTTTAGAAGACTTCAGGATAAAGGGCACTGTATACGCTAAAAATAAAAACAGACCTTCATTTATGTTGTTTTTTTTTTTTAAATTCTAACGTTATCATTTAATGTCAAAGGAGAAATATTCACTATGATCATGGTACTGAAATCAGAAAGTCATTCAATATCTGCTACATTTGCCTGCAACTTAATGAGATTTTTATATAAAATAGTCTTGGGGTAAAAATTAGATTAAGTGATTTTTGGGAGGGAGAAGAAGGTACAGCAAAATAACAGTATATTTCAAGTAAATTGTCAAGTCTATTTTTACACGGTGACAACTACTATCAGTAGTACTTATTCCGAAGCTTTCACCACAAGACTTCTAAGCACACAAAGATGGACTGCTTGGTAACATGATACAGATCAAAGTGGAATTCCTCTGTTGTTGCCATAAGCAGGCACCACACACCTTTTGTAGCTTCTCTCCACTGCACAGCTACAACTTCCCTGCTGAGACAGATCTAAAGGTTAGACATTGTGCCCATTCTGATTTCAGTGCTGAAGCTTCCAAGAGGGGCAACCCTGAACCAGGCAGGCTCTTACTGGTAGGATCACCTGGTCAGGAGTAACAGGGCAAAATCCATTTCACACATCACCAAAAGTAACTTTGCACTGTGTGAATCACGCTATGTCAATACAACAGAGCTCCTAGAAACTTCATGGAGTACTCAAGAGAGATGATAGGGTCTTACACTGAGTGCACTGAGCTGATTACCAGCTCCCAAGGTGGAAGGCTGTCAATAAACCAGGCATACCCTTTTATTTTCTCAGCATTTTCTTAATGCTCTGCCAATGCCTGCCAGTGCCAATGCCATGGCAAATATCTTGCAGGCAAGACATGCTGATTAAGAAGAAATAACTACCTTAGGGTTTTGCCTTTCCCCCATATTACTGATTTCTAACTGCAGTGTCTGCAGGTAAATTGTGTAAATTAGGATTTTTCTGCAGTTTTCTCTGGGATTGACAATACTGTGAGAAACTTAGAATGGGATTTGTTGGAAAGAAAATATTTTGACAAAAACATCCAAGACTGGACAGTTTCTCCTGGGAAGAAAAAATGCTGCCAGTGAATATCAAATTGTGACTGTTTGTTCTCCCTCACTGAATCATTTAGTCAGTCTTTTGTCAGATAACCAGAACTATCCTTTTTTCTTCACTCACTTTTGCATGCATTAACGATTTTGTCTACAACGAATACACACACATTTCTAAAATAAGGTCTTTCTGCAGTAAAGGTGGTTTTATTTCAAAATAAACCAACTCAGTTTTGACATGCATTTAAACCTAAGACTTCTTTCCCAAGAATATTTCAGTCTGTGCTTAAAAAAAAAACAAACAACCCAAACAACTGATTGCTTTGATCTTTTCCTAGGGTACTTTCTGCTGAATGTACATGAAATACTGCAGCTCTGTACTTGAAAACCTAGACTTATTGAACTAAAGGATGATAACATTCTGTTGTACCTGACCTAGTCCTTTTAACAGGAAGTTATCTTTCACTGAGCTTATCCTTGGAGGCTATCTGCTAGGGAATGGGTTTTTTCAGGATGTTAAGTAGCACTTGCAATTATCTTCATTTGTGTAACATAACAATGTTTAGCAACCTTCTCCATTCTGCAGGAGTTTTCAAATAGCAGGCCACACCATGAGTTGAGGAAACAGCACACTGTTTGATGAGTGTTTATGAATTTAGGGATAGTATTTGCCCTGGAGTTACCCGAGCATCAAGCTAACAAACTACAAGTCAGAAGGAGTCATAAGATTTTGGTTGTTTCACAAACCTCAGAAAATAACCCTTTTGCCTGCTATAAACAAGTGCTGTCATGTTTCAAATGCAGTACTTTGCTAAAGACCTAAAAAGGAAAAAAAAAAGAAAAAAGAGAAAAAAA
>VXBR01003732.1:149339-171405 GCA_013400215.1 Cisticola juncidis
AAAAAAAAAAAAAGGGAGGAGAACAAACAAACAAAAACAATCAGACAGAAAAAGAACCATTAACCCCTTGGGTCTTGACTAACTTGTTCACTTCTTTTTTTAGCTGATATATTATCCCTCTCTAAGTCATTTAATGATGGACCCTTATTATGCCGCCTGTAATACTGCCCAGTCAGTGCCTTGGAGAAAAGTTAGCAGAATGACACCTAGTTAGTCCCACAGGTCAAGAGAAAAAACTTTCATCTTAAAAATCAGCATATAATATTTACCACTTCCCCAGTCTTTGGGCTGATCTGCAATAAAACTTAGTTTTGCTGTCCAGTCCAAATACATTTTCATGAAAGGTCTTCACAAAAGAAGATTTTTCTGCTATGAACAGCAACCTGCCCTCTTTCTGTGTTTTCAGCTGTCTTAGGTACTGCTCAAGTCAGCCTGCATCCAACACCATTTATTTTAATTAAGGTTTCTTTATAATGTAGCAAATACTTTAAATCTAGCCAATGCAGTGATAAGTAATTTATCTTGCTTGAAGACATCAGGTTTATTATTATATTTAAAAGATAATTGAATAACCCAGGGATAAAATGTTTTTAACTATTTTTAAGTGCTGATGAGCAGTAAAAATTCATCTCAACTGGAAGTCATCCATTCTTATTTTAATAACATCAGCTTTTGTGTACATCTGTCATATTCTGAAGTAAATATTTTATTTTCTAGGAAATTCCACAATACTTCTAAGTAACAAATAATAAGTAACAAATAATAAGTAACAAATAATAAGTAAAAAATTATAAGTAACAAATTATAAGTAACAAATTATAAGTAACAAATCAAAACGTGTTATACTGCCACAGAGCTCAGATGACCTATTTCAAGACTACATTCCCACCTAAGAAAACTGGCCTTTGAATACCAGACTGATATGCTGGGGCTATGTCAGAATAGTTGTGACACCTAAATTTTAGCAAAGGAAACACTAGGCCCTCCTTTGAGGCCTATCTCTCACCTTTTCCAAAAGACCCTATGCCTGTGCAAAAAACCAGACAGAACACCTGGAATTTTCACAATGAAAGGACAAGAAACATCCATGTTTTCATGGATATTTCCTGTTTGGAGGGGGCTGTTTCCCAGAGGAACACCTTCAGAAATTCCATACAAAGTTTAGGGTACATCCAGTATCATCTAACGTTCAATGACTTGAACATTGTCAAGAAAATTTATTCATATATTTCATAATGAAATTCACAGAATGATAGAGTATTTTGTGTTGAAAGGGACCTTAAAAATCATCTAGTTCCAATCCTCCCATGATGGGCTGGGAAGATTGGAACCCATTATTTCATGTTGCTCAAAGCCCCATTCAACTTGGCCTTGAACAGTTCCCAGGAACAGGGAATGCACAAGTCCTCTGGGAATCTTCTTCCCATGTCTCACCACTTCACAATAAAAAAATTCCTCCTAAGATCTAATCTAAATCTCTCCTCTTTTAGTTTAAAACCTTCCCTCTGCTATTGTATCATTCCTCTTTTTTAAAAAAAGCCCCTTTTGGGTACTAGAAGGCCTCAGTGAGATCTCCCTGGAGCTCTCTCTTATCTGGGTTTACCCAGAACAATCCCAGTTTTCTCAACCTGTCTTTATAGGAGAGGTGCTCCAACCCATAGACCATCTTCATGGCTCTCCTCTGGATTTGTTCCAACAGATACACATACTTCGTGTGTTAGGTACCCCAAAGTTGGATGCAGTACTGGAGAGGCAGAAATAAATCTGTCACTCTGCTGGTCACATTGCTTTTTGATGCAGCTCAGGATATAGTTGATTTTCTAGGTTGTGAACACAGACTCTTACTGATTTCTCACTACTTTTAAGAAAACAGTATTTGCTTCCTAGCAGTCCTTTTACACAAACCCTCCAGCTTATATTTCACACAATAAAATTTTAATTCCTTTTTCATTTTTAACTGGTGCCATTCTTTGAAGAATTTCATCAGGAAATTTTTTCCTTTATTGCACAAGAATGGGTTTCCATGATGTTACTATATTCTATTGATTGAGCAATTACCTCTTAATCACAGAAAAATTGGGGAAAATCAAAGGCAGAAACCCCAGAGGATTAAATAATACAAGATATTATAGGTATGGTAAGGTTTTAGAGCCAAGGACTGTGCACCCGCTCAACACATCTAGAAACCCTTCCTGGTCCTTGTTGACCTCAGTTTGATTCCTGCTTTCTGCTTCCGTCTACAGCATAACTGCCTCAGGGTGAAACTTTGACAGCTTCGTGTCTGACACTGAGCCAACTGTGCTACAAGCAGCCTCAGAACCTCTCAAGAACCTCTCAAGTTCTGGTTCTGAACCCACCAGAACACCCTGAGCATTTCCTTTCCATACTGAAAAATCCAGGGTAGCTGCAATGACCTGATTCTTCAACTGCTGACTACAGTGAAAGCATAATATGCTGAACTAGACAGGGAGCAGTTTGCACTCGAGGCTTTGTTGTGCCTGGACTCTATCAGGGCCATGACAGAATGGCTTCACTAACAATGTTTCTTCTCTGCAAATACCTAAAATTTGTAAGTCTATTCCATCTCAACAGAGCCAAATTTCTGTAGGAATTGCAAGTGTCTTATGAAAGCCTAAAACCTCCAGGCTATAATAGCTGGCTGGAAAGGACATGATCTGTAGTAGTTTCACATTTCTTACAGAAAGGCCAAGAAGGCCAGACTTCCGTCTGAAATTCCATTGTGCACACAGCTTAATTTAACAAGTAGCTGTATTCCTGCTGTGTGTTTTCTGACCCTCATTGCTATGGTGTTTGTTTCCAGGCTGAATTGTTTTTATTGATTTTGTGTTGTTTTGTCTAATGAATTTCCTTTCAAACCTCACTGAGTATGATTTATCACCCTTATTCCTCCTGTTGTAAAGTCAGTTGCAGGATGCTTACTCTACCAATAGATCTAAACATTAGGTAAAAAGGTCTTCTCAGCAAATTTCTCCATCACACTTTAGAGGTGTCCTCTGCCTTTTCTTCCTCCTATCTCTGCCTATTCACTACCTTAATGTGTTGCTGTGCACACACTCCCTTTTGGAACATACTTTTTAGAAATGGACTTAGAGCATAAGATATCTAGGGGGACTCCACTAGGCTGCTTCCTCTAGCATTTACTGTGTAGTTGACATAACTTGCTTTTATATAACCCTGATTGTTACAAAAACCATCTGTAGGTGGTTTAAGCCATTAAACTTCAGAAAGCGTTGTCAATCTGGTTTGACTTACCCTCTACATACCTAGAAACAGAGGAACAATCAAAACACTGACAAAGATGTGGTTTGAACTTTCATCTCCCTCGCGAGCCCATTAAACTCAGGCTACAATGCAGTTTACATTGTTTCTGTCATCTAAAACTACAGAGATTTTAAATTGTCTTGAAATCAGCAATCAAGTAATTCATCCTTTTATCTGCTCTTCACAAGTTTTAGAGCTAAAATGTCCAGTCAGTAATCTGTGTTGAAGGCTGTAAGATTTTTTGTTGCTTTAGTACAGGGAAGCTCTCGTTTGTGACTTCTGTGTTAAAAGATACAGCGAAGAAAATAGTCCTGATGCTTCCTGGTAAAGACATATGACTGTATAAAACAACAGACCTTATGGTACACTAAAAACTTTATGACACACTAAAATCTTATGGCACACTAAAAATATTTCTTCCTCCTCTTTTTATATTAGCAAGAAGAAAATATAACATAAGGCAGAAAAAAGTGGTACCTTTTTTGCTTTAGTTTCATAACCAATTCTAAGCTGATTTTTGGTCTAAAACCTCTGCTAGGAATAAAATACCTCATTTAAGTCAGATTACACAATAGAATTAACCAGGTATTTTTGTTATTCAACTTCAAAGAGTGTGCATTAAAAACTTAAAATCAGGAAAAACATTAACCACAAGATTTAATCAAGACTAACCTATTTTAATGGTATAAGTCGTAGTGGAGGTAAAAGAGATTTTCAGAATGTATCAGAACAAAATCAGGTAACTCCTATTTCCCATTAGTTTGATGAAGCTGAGGTGTTTAATGAATACTAGATAAAAAGCATTGTACTAAAATAGCCTGACTTGACAAGACTTGCCTGCAAGATGCTGCCTTTATGGCAGACCATTTTCTGTAAATCTTGAACACTGACAATTGCCTAGTTTTTTTCACTGTTTGTAACTGAGAACCAAATTAAGATGATGGACTCAGATGAATGTTAGTAGTAATTTCCATATAACTGCATCCAACTGACACAATTTCTGGTTGCAGAATTTATTTTGTTAGTCAGTTTTATCTGCTGCATGACATATGTTCCAGAAACAGATGCCAATACAGTCATGAATTTGTTTTATTTCTTCAGCTTGTATGTGGATAGATTTCTTGTCCTCTGTTCAATAACTTTGTTGCAAGTGGGTGGTGCAGAGCACAGTGGCTGGAATGTGCCCATGCACTGCAAACTGAGGTGTCTTTCTTTCTGAAACAGGCACAACATAAAGCTGCACTTGGACTCCTCAGGAAGGACTACATGATAGACAACACCAAGGAGGTAAGAGAGCCCTGGCTTGATATGTCATTTATAATTACATGGAAACTTTGCTTGCACTTGGCTATAGAAAAGTAAAGTATTTTGCTTGCATCTGGGTTTAAGTGGTTAGTTCAGATAGGTATTTTAGCTGTGTTTTCTGCTTCATGTTGACACACTCTGACAAGCTGAAGAACACACATACTGTATGAGTCATTTTCACAGAAACATTTTTGTTATTCTTCGTATTTTTTCAGGTCTTAACTCCAAAACAGTTATTTGATTTAGCTTTCCTCTATCTGCTGATAGATAACCTCACACTGCTCCCACAAAAAAGAAAGAAAAAGAAGTCTTTTGTTTAACTTCTGAGTATACACTACAAAGCGACCAACTCACAAGAAGTCCTCAACTGTTCACTGTCTCCTATGTGCTGTTGTATACTACAGCTTCACAGCTGTCTCGTCAAAAGAAATTTTTTGCTGATAGAAAATGATTTAATGTGAGAATAGATGAAGAAGAAATAAAAATAATAAATAAGTACATTTAACATCCTCCTTTCATTGTGTTTAGGCAAAATACCACATGGTTTTGATCAGCACATGATCTAATCCTAGGCTCAGCAATCTTGTATCAAGCCAAAGTCCATAGAGAAAGTAGTAAGCTTCATATACTGACAATGTAATTTGTGTTTTTGTGTTTACTGTGTCCTTAAGAAAAAGACGAGTTAATGATAATGTATGATTTAATTAGCCCTAGTAGGTGTTAATAAAACTTTATTTGTGTAATTTTTCAGATTTATTTTACGTCTCAAATACAAAAGATTGGATAAACCCCTCACAACCTCCCTACACTTACTGAAGTCTTATTTCTCATTCAAAATCCAAGTACAGGGGACAGCTTTTGCTCACATCATGTTCCTTTCTGCAATCCTCAATGACGATGGTTAAAAAATACAATAGCATTAGTTGCATCACATGAGTAATAACTCTAAAAGATTAATTATTCTTGAATAATTTATCCATGCATGGATCAAGCAAATAGATGTCCTCAAGACTAGAGAAGCAAAGGTCTTTTCCCAACTATATCCTTGCCTTCTCTGCGTAATGTTTCTGTGTTCATGGCAGATGGAGGCGTGTGCCTGGCTCTTTTGAAGAACTGATGCACCATTTTGTAAGATAGCTTCCCCTTGAAGCTGTCCAGCTGCATCTCACAGAGTAGGCAAGAGTGTCTGTCTGCTGATGTCTGTCTTACTCCTACCTCACCTCACTACTTATATGAGACTTCCCAAAAGATTATTCAGAGCGATTTGATTGGGAAGGTGCTTGCATGTCACAGCAGAAGTGCACTAAAGCTGTGTCCCCAGGAAAGCAAATCTTACAGACACCTCCACTATAAACATTTGTAAAAGACACGTACCCTGAAAAGTGCATTAGACTATCCCTAATTCTGGCCACACACTTGTACCACCAGGCTCACACAATTGTTCTAGGGGAATAGCACACAGTTATGCAACCTTCACCACAGGCAGACTTCACATTTCTGGCAGGCTGCAGCCTCAGAATCACAGAAACTCCAATGCTAAATTTTGGCACCTCATTTGCACAGAGATGCAAGCTATTAGAAAGTTATCCATCAATGCCTGATACATCAAGAAGATTTATAAATTGAGTAATCTTACATAAGGTAATGTCTCAGCATGTCTTCAGAAAGACAGGAGACCAATACCAGAAGAAAATACAAAAAAGAGACTTGTTTTGAGAGCCAAGTACTTCTATTTCTAAAATTATAAGGCTGTGAAATATCTTAGCTCTAAGTACTACTAAGGGGAAACCCTTTCTCTTTAGAGACTATGTCTTTCTGACACACAGTAACACAAAAATAAATTAACACTGCTAAGTTGATGTGTTTATAAGAGATGAATTATCACCTCACCTGTAACTATGATTCCCTACAGTATTCCCATACAATGCCTATTACAGATTTGCTATTTGATACATCAGTTTTAAACATTAATCTGCTAATACCCCTGAAGCATCAAAATCTCTGCTTAGTATAGTAGGACCAGATCAGGAGAGACAGCATGCATCATTGCAAGATTACAAGCACTTTTAAGTCTGTCATGCTGGTGTTCCAGCAGTGAGCTTAAAAACAGCTGGAAAATGAATTTTCAATGACTAGATAATTTGCAACAGAAATTTAATTGTCTCTGGTATTTGTGTGACTAAGAACATCACCTTGTCAATGCAATGGTTTTGGTAGCACCAATAAACAGAGTGCTTTTTCAGCTTTGACAGTTACATCTGAGAGCAAGGATTGAAAATGAACTAGTTAAAAAAACCAAACATATTTGCTTCTGTTTTGAAGAAGAGAAGTATTTGATACTTCTTACACAGATGTATCTTCCAGGATGTGCAGTTTATTTGTTTCCAGGAATTTTAGTATACTGAAAATACAGTCACTAATGAACAAAACTAGCATTAAATTCTCATTGAACACTGCTGTGCTGATCCCGTTGCCTTGGCACCCAAAAAAACAGTAACTGTTGGTGAACATTTATCTTCTTCTGCTTTTTCATGTTAAAACAAAAATTCTATCTTAAATTTCGCTAATAGTTCATTTTAATTTCAGTTAATAACTTAAGGCCAACATTATAAAATGTAACTTCATGATTTTCTAATCATGCTACGTAGGAAAAGAGGAGCAGGAAGTTTTAGAAAACTAATTGCAATGAGAGATATGGCATTTTATGATCATAGTGTCACACATGAACTGCACAAAGAACAAATATCAAGCTAGAGACTGTCAATTTAATGAAATCCAAGTAGGGTGAATCTTTCTTGTGATTAATGAAGTGTTGAAACAGGCCTGAAAGTACTGAAGATACTTCCACAGCAGAAATGATCTTTAAGCTAAAAGTAACTTGCTGACTAATGCTCACAGGAGAATCAAGGTGAACTAGAGCACATGGAAAGTGGGCCCTGCTTCCTGCTAGATGCACTTTGTCAAGCAGAAAAATGAGAAGAATTTTAATGGAAGGAGATGTGAGGGAGAAAATTCTTTCTACAGAAGGAGTTTTAAAGACTGGGTTTTGTCACTTTCTGTTCTGTCACATTCTGTTCAATTTCAGCTAAAGGGGGAATCTCACTATGAAAGACATGGCTTTTATTAAAATGAGACCATTTCAAAATTTATAATCAAGATTTTAACCTTTTTTTTTTCAGGGTTTTTTTCAGGTTTTTTTTTTTTTTTCCCAGTTTTTTTGGGGGGGGGTTTTCGGGTTTTTTTTTTTTTTTTTTTTTTGTTTTGTTTTTTTTTTCCCTTAGACTAGACACACAGCAACAATTAGCTTGTTTGGAACTCAGAAAATAATAGTAACTATTACTGGGATTCGTAACAGTGTCGCAGATAATCCCTTTATCCCTACCTGCAAAAGCAATTTTGGGAAGTGTGGAAAGCTTGTTTGTTTTCTACTACTGCAGGTCATTTTGGGGATAAGTATAAATGCAGTCTATAAGGTATCCAAAAAGAAAGCTCGTGAACCTAGATGTGCTTAGCACACAGATATCCTGAATTTAATCATCATCTACTGACTCTTATGTAATTTCAATTGAAGAGACTACCTATAATTAAAAAGGAAGAAAAATCTCATGGATTGATTTCTAACACTACCACTCCTTAAGGACACGGAGAAAGAAACTAACCCACTTTTCACAAAATCCAACCCACATCTCCAAAACTACCAGTGAAGTATAGCCAAATGTACACAATTGAAGTCAAACCTTATATCCTTTCTGAAACAGAAAATGATAGAATGAAAGCTGTTGCAACGCAGGTCAGTGGTGACTCACTGCAATTTCCCGAGGAAGGTGTTTGGGCAGATGCACAGCAATCACTCACACACTCGAGCACCACAAGTAGCTTGCTAATGATGGAGGATGGGAAGGGCTTTCATGCAGAATTCCAAGAGGCCTATTACAGCCACACACTGAAGGGGTCCGGTAGTAAAGGAGGTGACAGAGGGTCCTTGCTTATATAGGGGCACAAGGGGGTGGAGCCAACAGTAGCAACCAATTACTGAGTGGTATGTGTGGGAAAACCAAGTACACTGACCAACAGAGAACCAGGAGGGCAAACGTACAAGCCAATGGGGTAACAAAGAACAGGGAAACTGCTGGAAAACTGAGGTCAACCGGGGTGTAACAGCCATCGGGGGGCTGTGGCACTGGGGTTGAGTGACAGCCTGTTAGTTAAACAGGCGGTCCATTGGAAAGGTTAACGTCTAGGGGACATTCTTCCAAAGCATTGCCCCAGGAAGTCCCCTAGCAGGCCCACAGGCAGTCTTGCCTTACAGTGGTGGTGGGTTTTTGTTAAGCTGTTTTTGAGTTCTGTATCAATGGTTCTTCCCTGTTTCCCCCGGCTCAATGTGTTGGGTGCTGTCCAGGCATATCCCCACTTTGTACCTCCCCTACCCCTGCCCTGTCCCTAGAAGCTTCAGTCAGCTGTCCATCTTTCCCCAGACCCTGCCCTATGTTATAGGAAAACCCCTGTCCATCAGTCCTGGGGCCAATCACCTGCTTGTTTCACACCCACCACCCCTCAGTTTTAAAAGTGGTTGTGGGCTTTGTTCTTGGCCCTTTTTCATACCCCTGTCTTGGGGAATAAAGGTCTCTGAGAAATTGTATGAAAAAGAGTCTTCTCTAGTCCTTGCTCCAAAGCCTAGGCACCGCAACACGTTTTGCCCAGAACAGCCTTGGTCTGCACTGTTACCTGAATCTGCTGGCAGATTTGGGAATGGCTCTTGGCACAGCTGGGAATCAGAGCTAGCTGGGCTTTTACTGGCCATACCACCTTACCTTTAGGAATCTACCAGAATCTGCCTGCTCCTAACAGGCAGAAGGCTTACACAGAATTAAAGAAAAATTAAAACCAGTAGACACCAGATAATATTATGAGTTTCACCAGCATTCTGGTGAAAGCATTCCTGTGAAACATCCCTCTTTCTGTTCCCAGTGTCGGTAGATGATTTGATAGAGGTATCAAAGTGCTGGAGCTGAACAACTTGTAAGTGTCTTTGAGAGCTGAATTCACCGGTTTTTGATTTTGGTTTCGCCTTAAAAAAAAAAAAAAAAAGAAGGTCAAGTTATACTGCTGTTTATCACAGCTGTTACGTGAGGTTCAAATTTTGTAACAAGAGCTCTGATCTCTGTAGTTTTGTTGGCTCCCCATCGATTACAGCACAGCGCAAAATAGAGAGTAAAGGCAAAGCTCCAGATAGAATGGTTTTCTCCTCTTTCATAAAGATCCTAAAAATAGTCTCTGGAACCTTTGCTTTATGCCCCTCAGGTGTCTGTTAAGTAGACCCAAAGCTCTCTGGAGTAATAAAGATTCTAAGACATCATCTCATTTACATAATAGAAACATATAATCTACAATTTCAGCAGTGCTTGTCTAATGGAGAAAGGCACCCAGAGCCATTGCTATTTTAGGTGACATCACCTGAACAAGCTAAGCCAGAAATCCCCAACTCTAGCAGCAACACAGCACAGAGTAACAGGAAAACTTTCTAAATCACTCACAAACACATCACCGAGACAAACACATGAATTATTTTCCCAATACAAGATGTGTCTCTACAAAATATTCCATTTGTAATTGCATTTCCTTAGGAGCATGGCTTTAGCTTGGAAAAAAAAAATGCCTTCTGATCAATAGTATTTTGACCTAGTCTTACGAATCATGGAAAAACATAAACTAAAGAAATGTGAAATGGGAATTACGCATTTATACAAAGACATGTTGATAATTCCGCTGAGATAAAAATAAATTCATTAATGCCAAAATTGTATTTATATTTTTTCCACAGTTATACCAGATTTGACATTTTACATTATAAAATCATAATAATTTATTCAAAAAAACCCAAACATGAAATAAATAACATCAATCACAAAACTGCTAATGATTTGTCTTTTCATATTCCAAACTTAATCCAAACCTTCCAATGTTATTAGCATAAGCCAATCTGCAGAGGGGTTTACTTATATAAGTATATAAGGCTTACTTACTTACTTATGAGTATGGAGTATGAGATAAGAATTATTAAGAACTGTAGTTTGTCTATCCTTCTCCATATAAGAACACTGACTCAAGATCACATTTTACTAAGAAAAATTCTGGATTTGGTCCCAAGTTAATGGTCCTACTTGTAAAGCAATTGCCATTATTTTGCTGTTAGTCACTAAAACCTGTGTTTGTACAATATTTGGGCATGCAGTGTCTACTTCCACCAGCAACACAGCATCTGCCATGCTGCAAGCACTCCCAGAGGCCAGGTTCCATCACCCAAGAACCTCTATCCACTTCAAATCACAAAAAAATGCATGCTGGGCCATTATGATTGGCTTTGCATGCATTGAAAGCTACCTCTTGCTGCCCCTTGACATGTCAGTCATTCCTCTGACAGGTCACAAATAGTTTTTGTGAGAACACACAGTCATCTAGATCAATAAAGAGAATATGAAACCTTAAAAAAAAAAAAAAACCACAAACAAAACAGTGACAAAAAAAATTCCTTGTCATGGCTCCCAAGTCTCAGTTAGATCTTAGTTTGCAACACACCGCTTTGATACAACCAGAAAATAAAACATTTAACAATAATGCAATTCTAATGAAACAAAATGCCCTTTACACTGTAACACATAAAATGAGATTGTTTGGGATTAAAGCAACTTCCCTTATAGAATATTAGAACTTAATTGTGTAGGTTTAAGTTGAATTGAAAACTTAGCCTCAGCTCAAAGCTTGGCACAGGTGAACTTCAAGTGAACTCTGTTAACATGAATGGCTGAGCAGGGGAGTAAAGAAAGGTTTACTTTTTAGATAAGGCTTGAGACCCTGGAGGGCTCAAAAACTGTCCCAAGTAGAAAGATAAGAATAATTAATGGCCTGCCCATGTGAACACCGAGGAATCCAGTGAGGTGTTAGAAGATCCCTGACCATTAACCTGGCCCCTTGGACCAAGAGGTGCATAGAGGATGTGTGTAGAGAGTGAGAATCAGGTGCAGAGACTGCACAGACGTAAAGACCCATGGATTTCCTTGTTCAGGGTTTCCCTCAGGAGGCACCCATTTCAAGCTGAAATAAAACTGACACTACCTCAGTATTTAGGGCCCAGAATCTTCCCTAAGAAATCGCAGTAACTAACAATTGTCCCTACTTGGCATACACAGACAATGCTTTTGTATACAGAGAATCATTGGTAAACTTACCTTATATTTGAAAAACCAAAAGAACTAAAGAATATGATTAAAAATGATATGTTTCTTAAATGCAAAACTAATTCTATCTAAAATCAGAAATATATATAAAACAATGAGTAAACATAAAGATGCACTTTTTACTACAAATTGCACCAAGGAAACAATAACATAGAGAGAATAAGCGAACTAAACCAGAGAACTAATATAAACATTGACATGCAGATGTACAGTGAACCTTTAAATGTCTACTTGAGAAAACAAACTGAAGAGGATGAGGACAAATTCCTCATTTTGCTCTACTGCTCTGAATGCTGACAGAAATTTTGCTGTCAGTGTAGATGTGTCAGGTCTCTGATCTACAGTGGATTGTATTCTACTTGGTTTTAAGGAAAACATCTCTCTGTTTTCCACTTCCATTAATATTAAATCCATTTATCTTATTTTCATTATATTTTGCATACTTGGCCCAAATCAGAATTTTTTTCTTGCTGATGTTTAGTTTTTATCAAACTATTAGTTTTCCATGTAAATGGCCAAAGGGCAATTTTAAATCTGTTACCTAGGGACCTCAGATAAGACAGATCAAGTGGTAAAAAAGTTATGCTTTGCATAAAATTAATCATCTTAAAATTAAAACTAAGCCTTGCCCTATTTAGTACCTTTGAGGATAGTTCAGGGACACTATTAAAATAACTTTTATATCTAGGACTATAACTATTGAACTATCTGTTCTCTTATTTCTCACATCTAATAAACACTTAGAGTTGGTAATAAAGAAGTTAAATAACACTCCTATACACACACACACACACACACACACACATCAAAATCACCTCATAGAGTAATTAACATATCCTAATCTCCAAGTTCCTCTTGGTTTAAATATGATTACTGTTGAAGGTAGCAGAAGACAAAAGAAAAAGAAAAAAGACAAGACAAGAAAAGAAACACAAAGAAAAGACAAAATCCAAACAACAGCCTCCAAAGCGGAGTTCATGAAAGAAGGTGATGTTCATGTGTGTCAATTAAACAGTGTTATTTGGTACCATTTTGCCTTATTATGAATATTTTCCACTCACCTCCATAAGCAGATACGTACCAAAATGCCAATTATGTAAAATAAATAATACTTGATGCTGAATTTTATTTCTTACTGAGAATATAGAAGAATTATTATCTCCATACAGTCACCAACTTGATCTAAATTTATACATTGTTTTCATTTAAATTGGCTATATTATTTTTTCTTATCTTATCTTCTTTCTTTATTTCATATTTTGTTTTCAGTTTCAAGAGGTGTGATCCACTCTTCTGTACAAATGTATTGGGTAAGTTTGCAAAATTGGATAAACATAATTCTCAACTTCAGAGCTTGGTCCTTGCTGCTGTTACTCACTTCAGAAATTGACATTTTCATAATTAATGTTGTTAGGCCAAAGATAGGTGCTGTGTGAAAGACAGGAAATATCAGAGTCAAGATTTCTTAGAAACATTATCACAGGGTTTCTTCTCTAACCTGAGAACTACAGCGTAATGATACAGTGTCATCCATGGATTTACTTTTGTCATGTTTATCAAGACACCATTGTAATATTATTTCATTGTATTAACTTGAGGAATGTATTCTCTGCTTACTGCTATCACAAGATAGTAGTGATACATAAAAGTCTGGATTACATGTGCTTAAAGTCCTTGCAGAGCAGAGCATGCCACTTCTGCTTATGCCAAATGCAGTCCTCTTGGATGAGAGATTTATTTGCTGCTTCATGATCAAGGAACAAACATGGCCAAAACAAAATAGAACAGTAAAAGCCCTTTGTGCCAGGTGTCTCTCTCATGTTCTTTAAACTAAAAACACATAAAATAAAAACAGTTTGCTTTTTCTGTAATCCTGATACCTTCATTCTCTTTTGGCATCGCTATTGAAATGGAGCTCCTCTGCATCCCTTGTTGGAATACATCTTATCTGAAATAATGGACAACTTTCCCAGTAAGTGTTCCCTTCAAGCAATTTAAGTGGGAAGTACCTTGCAGAAACACACCTCATAGCAGAGCATCAAATGTGTACACACACATTCAGGTAAGCACTGTAGTAAAAATTATCTTTAAATAGCTGCTTAAGTACTAGCTTCAACTTTAAATTAAGGTGTTCAGAGTCAAATCCTAAGCAGCTACCTTTAGGAAAAACTATATCAAAGATAACAACCAAATAGGCTTTTTCTAGGAGAAGTGATATTACTGATCACAAATCCTTGATGATGTAAAATGCTTTATCTGCATTTCTCACAAGCAGCCACAAGCTCAAAAAATCACATACCATGTTTTGGGGTTGGGCATTTTCTGTGATGAAAGAGAAAATGAAACTTGTTGCTTGCTGTTCTCCCATACCATTGCAACAGAATGGACAAGTTTTGCCTGTATTATGCAGAAAACACCACAATATAATGTATCTTCTAGCAGTCTGGAGCTAGCAATGTGAAGATTTGGTATAATTCTCACTCCTAACACTCTGTTTTTCAGAGTAACAGATGTATAGGTGTACAAACAAGGATGTCATTGCTTATTCCATGTAAGAGTTTCCTTATTCCAAATGAGGCCTCTGGCTGTGTTCTAGCTTTCTCCTGTTATTTCTTTGAAAAAAGAACTGTTTGCACTTGAAAAATACACAGGATTGAAATTGAAAATATACAAAGGATTGGTAATACTCTAATTCTCCTTAAGATCTAAGGTGTCTTAACATCCATGATATTATGTTGCTACTGAGCTGTTAGATTTAGGTCAATGTGCTATTCCTTTTGAGATTATATAACCATTCTGACCTGGATTTCGATAATGCAGGGATTTTCCAGAGCAGTTCCTGTAGCTGGCAAGCTGCAATGTGTTAACATGAACATGCCTCAAAGCTTTGCTTTTATATATTAGATGGAGCCTGGGGAAGTTATGAGGAAATTATTCACAACGTGCTTTCATGCAGTATACTGTCATCTTCAACATACATAGCGGTTTATCCTAGCTGCTTCCTGTAGGAATGGGAAGACAAAATGTCACCAGCAGTTACCTATTTGAGTATCTTTTACTATATGCATATACACATAAGAAGAAATTTAGTATAGTAGTAAGGAGAAAATTAATACTGTATTATTTTAGATTAGATGCTTGACTGGTGAAGACATCAGTACTATAATAGAAAACAACTGGGATTTTTTCATAAAGACCCCAAACTATTCTTTCTTAAATAGAACAAAATACTTAGTCTTGGGTTTTGACCAGCTCCACTGAGCCAGGAGAGAATCTGCTTTCCTATATTATGGTGTGGAAGCTATAATACACAAAAATTTATGAGCCAAAAATGAGAATAAGAAGAAATGTTGTCAAGGTTATTTGCTAGATAAGGAAGATTGCATCTGTTTATGCATCTATGTTTACCAAATGTGAGCTGAATATTAGAGTAAGATCGTGCTCTAATAATACATTTCTTACGGAACATTGAACACATGACTTAGGAAGAAGCAGAAGGAAAAATGGAGCAACATCCTGAACTAGGGAAGACAGGAAAATAAAAAAAGCCCTTCACATATGTTTGCTTTTCTAATTTCACCAGGAATGGGAAAATTTCACTGACAACTGGTGTTTGATACAGAAAAATAACAGACCCAGCATTAGAAGGCAGGATTGTCAAACATATATACTTGTGGTTCTTTTCGTTGGCTGCAAACCTAAGCTCTTATTTATTCATTGACAAGACTCATCTTCATAAATCCATGAATGGCAGCTAAAGAAAGGAAACCTATCAAATGCCATGAAGCTCACAATGAATTGGCCCATTACTCTAGGAGGCTCAAAACAATAGCTATAAGAATTTACATGCTTCAAAGGTTGAATATTTTCACTAGGAAGTCAGGCAAGGGCTATACATTGCATTTGTATATATTTTACATACATTTGGTGAAATTACAGAAAGGAACTGAGATTGCACTTGAGCTCCTAAATATTTATGAAACCATACATATCTAATCTGTATAATTTTTTGTCTTAATGTTAAGATTATGTCTGAAGAATTTGTTCCATTTTTAAACTAAAGACTTTTTCCACTGTAGAGATGGCATCTACCTAAAACTTTTTCACAGTTAAATTTTATTTATTCCTATGTGACTAACGACTAACCACAACACTTCAGGCTATTTTGCCTTATTTTCAGCTTGGTAGATTCTAGTATCTCTGTTACCAGACTGTTAATACAGTCAAAGCTAACTGCAGGTATGGAAAATGACCTGATTTCATGTGCAGAAAGCAATCTCTTTTTTAACAGTGTGAAATTGTGCAGGTTACAGTAGATGCTAAGATTCTTGAGAGTGAGTGCACTGTCTGCCTGGGTATATTAGTGTCCTGTTGCAAAACCACAGCAACAGCAGGGGGAAAAATGTTTGTTTCAGAGCTGAGTTATTGCTGTGGGCACCAAGCTGTTACATATGGGAGGCAGCTCCTCACAGGACAGAACATAAGATATAAACTCAATTTCTAAAGGGTTAGATACTCAAAAAATGCATACCAAATGTACCCTCAGCACATCTTTTATTTTCACTAGGCACTGCCTTTAGAATGCTTAGGGTGAGAATTCACTCATATGAATTCTCCCAGTGCAGACGCCCCAAACACTTGGAGGGTGTAAAGGAGTAATGTATATGGTAACCAAGTGTGACGTTCCTTTGCAGAGAGGAATGACAATTGCCTTGGGACACAATTTTCCTCTAAGTGGTATCCATATGCAGTGCATGACTGGAGTAAAACAAGTAACAGATGAAACAGAAATCAAGTGTTTTGTCAAAGAAACACTATTTTAAATTGTTTCAGAGTGTAAAGGGTTTTGGTAACAGTGTTTGGAAGTTTTATCTGTTCTTTATGTATGACAAAGGCTATTTATCATAAATTCGTTTTGCATTTTCTAGGACTGTTTTTGCAAAGTAGGAATGAAATATCAAAATGTCATAGTGTACACCGCAGACATAGCCAACAATGATTCTTTTATTTATTTTCACTATATTCTTGATCTAACTTACTAAGAGAAGTTATATCTTTCTGGATCTAATACAGCCAATCCTACACTTTAAAGAATTCCAAAAAATCATTCCCTCAGTAACTGCTGATTCGAAGGGACATTTCAACACTTCCTTCACAGAACAAGCAATTAGCTATTGTATTAAGGACTCCAGTGTAGCCACGCTGCCTTTGGGGTTTTTTTGGGTTTTTTTGGGTTTTTTTTCAGGTGATCAGGTCAGAAAAATTGTTCTTTTAATCAGTTTTAAAATCTGCACTGCAGTGGACCATGTCTTCATTTGTTGTATGGTACTCAATACAATTTTAATATCAATCTGTATTGCAGAACATTGCAGTCATGCTATTATATTCAAAACACCAATAACTTCCATGGACATCATTAGCAGTCAGAGATGCTTACAAAGGTTCTTTTTTTTTTTATTTAATTCCATGGTTCTACTGTGACTAATAAAATTATGCAAAATCACAGTACATCAAAAGATGCAATTACCTTAAATGAAGTACTCTACAATAATACAGAAAAAAGCCAACCAGACAGTGTTTCACATCAAAGCAACTTCAGAAATAAATGTGACATTTTAGGAAAGGAATTTGTACACTAACAGCTTAGAAGCCACAGAGGTAAATGGCCATCCCTAATAAAAATGCTCAAAATCTCTTATTTTTGACACCATAAGAACCTACTACAGTGACAAAAGACATTTGCTTCATATGCTTTTCATTATATATAATTTCTATACTGGTTTATGTTTTGCTGTGCTTTCTAAATTTACTGCCTTTGCTTTTTCTTCTGCAGAAAAGATGAGGTATTCACATGTATAATTCTTGTCTCTCAGCTCATTTTTGACAAAATTAAGAGGACAAGTAGGGCTCTCCCTGTAGACCTTTATTCTATATAGTGGGAAAAATACCATTTGATGATGACACCTTTCCTTCTCTTGATTGAGTAGATAATATTGAATTTCTCATTTCAGTATGTGATGTAAAATAGTTCTGGAGATATTGTGAATAGAAGTATATGGAATGTTTTGCAGCGCTGTGCTGCTGACAACCATGACTTCAAGGAAAAAGCCTAAAAGAATATGGGTTAAAGCAGATTAACATCTTTATCATTTGGAAAATTACAGATACATCCATCCAGATGTTTATCATAGCTGTCTTCCATTACTTTGGGTAAGTGCTTTTCCAAACATTCCTGCACTTTGTCCCTCCACAGCCTGATGACTAAAGATTTTGTCCAAGGCTTATAGGACCCATGGGTGTATACATACCACATTTTTCCTCACTTACATTTTTTCTTCTTTCCCAGGAAAGCTCTGGGCTCTCTTCATCCTTTTAACCAACTCTGCAATTGGTCACAAAAGAACAGTTTATAATGGACCCATGTTTTTTTTTCTTAAAGGTAATAAGAAATTAGAGTACTCCAATTAGAGTACTCTAAGGTTATTTTTACTTGAGTGCATTTATTTGCATTTATGGATACCGAATAAGATTTGCCCTCTCATTTGTAGTCATGCAGCAAAACCCAAATTTTCTTTAGCTCTTCCTGGGAGCCTTAAATGCAGCTGTTTGGATAATTTTGTACTATCTCCAAAGAACTAGTGCAGCAGGTATCTAGTTGTGTTTTGATAATCTCAAGTTTCTCTACATAGGCAAAAGGCTAGACCTGTCAAATACTGAATTTGATCAAGAAATCATATAATATTATAAGAGAATTAAAGACCTGAAAATTATATCTCTGAGGAACTTGTAAATCTAGGTCTGCTCTGTTCCTACTTATGCTGAAATCATGGTGATTTTGTCTCTTAATTCACATTTGCATTTCAAAGGCATATCTTGTGTCTTTTGTATTATACAACTTATTCTTATATTTTTGATATTTTAAGGCTTTATTCATAGTAAATTCCAGTTAGATACCTAATTTTCATAACAATTTGTTAACAAATATATTTTGCATTTGTGTGATGTTTGCTTTAGCTTTCAATCTTACAGATAGAAACAATTGATAGATGAAGAATTTTCATAAATCTCAAGGAACTTCTACAGAAGCCACTGGGAATCATTCTTTGTTTCATTTTTTACTGCCTAGGCTTTATTATGTCTTTTTTATGCTTCAGCGAGTTATGGTATACTTTCCATTTCTGCAACACGGAAGGACATTTCTCAGGAAAAATCGAGTTTATTTAACTTGTCTCAGAGACGGGGAACCCGGAAGATGTACCTCTATGTACCTACACTGTCCAGGATTATGGGGATGGTGCCAGAAAAACAAAACCTACAGCCACTTGCATTGATCCTGCTTTAAGCAGGCAGTTGGATTAAATGATCTCCAAAGATTCCTTCCAACTTCAACCACACTGTTGTTTTCTGTGATAGTTGTGTCCCATGTAGTCACTTCTAATTCATCATTTTCACTTCATTTGAGTATTTTGACTGAGAACAATGTCAAGAGCTATTCATCAAGTACAGCACATAATGCAAGAAATTCTAATAAAGACAAATACAATGCACATAGCAGCCTCTTGACAGAAGAGGAAAACACGTGTCAGAATGCATTATAGTCTTATAACAAAGACTGAACCACAGAACATGACCTCATGAAATATCAAACAATCTGAGAAGAAAAAGCTCATTATAGTTTTCTACATTTTAACTGAATCACTATGCATGTCCTCAGTTATGGGAATCTGATGCTGTTCCAGTTTCTACATATTAGAGGTGTAAACACCACCTCACATCACGATTAAAACCATAATTATATTGGTCCTGTTCATCTTTTCTGCTATGTGTGATTCTGTGACAGTAGAAGTTATTGTTCTTTGTTACACCATAAAATATACTGACATAAGATCAACAGCCTACTGAAGAGTAGCTCTTCTTAAAATAAATGAAAAATATGCATTTATTGTTCTTTTGGGCAGATCATTGTATTGCATCAAAGCAGATCACAGCAACCAAGGCTTAAGTTATAATCTAATTCTAACTGTGCCTTTTCATTTACTTTCTCATGTATTAATGCCTTCATGAATACTTGGGACAAACATTTCCTGTACTTGGTCTTTGTTTAAAACTTGAATGTTCTTCAACAATATGAGCAAACATAGTTGCTCTCTGAGTATATAACAGGGAAAATATTTCTTTCCTTGTATATTCCAAACAGAAATGCCATGTTCAGACAAGCCCATAACTCAGAATCTGGAAAATGCAATGAAAACCAAAGTTACTTATTTCATAGAGACAGCTTACCAAGGATGTAGTATCTTCAGCATAATAATTGCTCAAATTATCTGCTTCACCACTGACAAAAATTTTCCTCTGTGATTCAAGCCATTTTAAGGTCCAATGCTTACTGTTTGGGGAAGCAGGACATGTTCTGCCTCATGAAGCAAATGCATCTGGAAATCCTTAGTTTCATTGGAAGTGGAAAGAGCTACGTCTACCAAGGCCTGGAAGTCTCTAGCTTTTATAAATTCTTCCAGCAAAACTACAAAATCAACAAGCCATCAGCAAACAGGAGGATTATTGGAAAAAATATCCACAAATGAATTTCAAAACAAGCCACAGCATGTTGTCTTTATCCCTCTCCACTTAATTTTAAACCCCTCAGAAATGCAGGGTCCAGGAAGAATTCAGATATTACTAGTAATGTAATGTAAAGCAGTATCTTCCACTACAGTTTTCAGGAAATTTGTTTGGGACAAATAGAGTGATGAGGTAGATAAAATAAATTAATTACTGTGAAGTCAGGTATTTGGCTTCCAAAGCATTGTAGGGAAAGAAAAACCTCCAAAGCCCCAATGCAAAGCAATGGACTAATATTTACGGAAGGAGCAGTCAGACCAGTAACTTGTTGCCAACTTCTGTAGCCTCAGAATTAATCTGGGTGACCCAGAGGAGGGAGGTTTGTAGATACTCTCTGAGCAGTCTTAATCCAACAGTTTGAAATGGTTTGAAGTATTAAATGGAAAGAGAGAAGTGGGTATTTTCTTCCTCTCTTGGGTTAAATGTGTTCAGTGAAGACTTTCAGATGGAGAAGGATTCTTCCCTTATATAGTGCCTGGTGAATGTACAAGAATGCTCTGAAGAAATGTCAAAATTTGATTTATGATTTTTAACATTCCAACTTCCTACACCTCCCAGGTACATGACATGTTCTCAGATATGCTTTCTGACACACATGTGAAAAACCAGTGTAATTATCTGTCATGCAGAATTAGCAACCACAATCTGAAAAGTTAGATTTGTTTCTTAAGAGTTTGTTTGCAGCAAAATGTGACATGAAGGGAAGGAAATGATTGGCTGCAAAGAAAAATAGGGTCAAACAATTGATTATCTGACTCTCTTAGGTCTTAGGGAACACAGTGGAATTTCTGAAAAGGTTGTATTAGTGAAGAAAAAAAAATTCCTTTTTAAACATTTTGGAAGTGATTTTGATTAAAAGTGGATGACACAGTCCTTGGCTCTTTGCATTAAAAGTTTTTCGGCCAGTCTCTCTTATTTGATGAAGGACTGCAAAATCTGGCTGAGAGGAATTTGAAGGAATAATTATATCACTTCATCAGTTAAATCTCACCACTGCTATTCCCAGCAAATTTGACAAGCAGAGAAAGCAATGGGAGCTGCACCAAATTCCCAACAAAATCTTATGTTTACTTTTGGAGCAGATATTTTCAGCACATGGTTTAACTCATTGTCACAGCCCCAAAAAACAAAGGCAGAGAACAATGAGAAGTGGACTAAAAGCTAACCAAAAAACCCCCCCAAAAAACCCCAAAAACCAAGATGATTTAAGACCTCGTTCAAAGCAAGCATAAGAATTCAATTGTTATGCAGGATTCAGTTTTGTGTTTTAAGCCTTCTGCCATCCATGAGGTTGTAAAACCAAAACTCATTGAAATTCCAATTTTTGGAATATTGTAAGGTGATAATCCAGGCAGAGTCATGCTGAAATCAAATATGTTAGTGTGCAAACCTTAAGGCAATTTTCATAGCTACAGCTGAATCTTTAAGGCAACTCACCCACTCAGTAAAATTAAATATAATTAATTAAAGGTACATGTAATTGTCTGTCTGTATTTATCACTCTTTTGCTTTTTACTGCATTTGAATATACTCAGGGTTGTTTTAATAAAATCTCCTTTGGCAGAATTTCTTTCCTTCACCTTCCTGTAAAAAGCATCTCTGTAAACATACCCCCCCCCCCCCCC